>BDDA01000725.1:27305-61197 GCA_001662385.1 Chlamydomonas asymmetrica
ATGATCCGCCAGCAGCGGGACACCTCGCCCTGCCTTGGGGCTGCAGCTCGTCAGCTCCCAACTTGAGTACCCAGACAGGACTCAGCCCTACGACGGTGCTGCCATGTCAGCTGCACATGCCCAGCAGTACTGCAGCAGTACGTACATGCATTTGCCATGCATATGCATAAACCTATGCTGCATCTGAGGTCCAGCGTGTGCTTTTGCGTGCAGGCTGTCCGGACACAGTTAGTTGTGTGTGCCAGTTGCATGGGCGTGTGCATGTGAGCATGCATCATGCATCCGCGCAACCTGCCTACGCATTTCACTGTCCTAAGCACACCATCTGCGCAATCCCGCATCCGCGCACGACAGTTGACATGGGGTTTTGCTTAAGTTGCGGGTAGCCTATGCCATGCCAACACAACACTGCTGAACGGCGCACCTTGCGTGTATGTATGTTTTTTTAAGTGCTGTGTTGCTGCTCATCAGTGTGCTCATGCAGGAGCATGCCGGACGTATGTACATTTGCACCCATGGCTTTGGATGCCATTGATGGCATGCGTGCCATCCGCATTGCTTGCGCGCATTTTGTGCCGCATTCCGTATAAGTGATTAGCACGCTGGCATCGCCTGCGTTGTGCTTGGTATGGAAGCGTGCAATCGAAACGGCATCAACCTACCAGCATGCTAACTGGTCGACGAGGATTTGGCACCGCGGGGCTTGCCCAATGCCCACTGCACTGCAGTCCAGCCAGCGCGTGGAGCCGTGGACTCGGCCTCAGTGGTGCATTTGTGTTTGGACTTTGGAAAGAATCCTGTCAACCGCACAGCCAACATATGCATCCGTTGACAGGATTCTTTCCAAAGTCCAATGTTGGCTGTGCGACCCTAACAATGCCGTTGCATCATGAGCTGAACAGGGCAAGATCCCAACCGACTCCCAACAGCATGCTGGTCCATGCTGCAGGCACAATCTGCTGCAACTTTGCAATGTTGAGCCACTGAGTGAGGATGCGTTTACAAGGCAGAGGCCCATTTTGTGCAAGCCACCCAACACTGCAAGGCAAGTGTTGGGCAAGGCAAGTGTTGGGCAAGCAGCGGCGAGTGCTCCGCGCACAGACTCCGGAAGCGTACACCTGGCGAATGCCATCAGGCAACATCAGCCCACACTTGTTCAGGGAAAAAACAAGGAAATAAACAGGGAAAATCGCGATCATGGATTGGCACTGGCAGCAGGCCTGTCAGGCCCAGGCTGAACAAGGCCTGATGTGCACTAGCTGTGCACCGCAGCTTGACATGAGACTGGACGTTAGATGTGCACGAGGTGCAACACCCAATGCGCCCTCGGGCATTAATGTGAAGCGTTGCATGCACGGGGGTCACGCACATGCAGATGCAGAGAATGCTCCACCACCCAATGCTCGTTTTCTTGAACAGGGGCGGAACAAGGAAAACCATATGCACCAAGAGGAACACAGTGTGGCAAGACGGTATGCAACAACTTGCCCGACGGACTGGGACAGCCAGGCGCCCACAGGCCGCACAGCGCACATACGGTCGTCTCAACCCGCGGCAGGCCAGAACAAGCATGTTCTGAAGCACATTGGATACACTTGATGTCGAGGTCCCAATAGCAGGTGCAGCAGACAGCACAGCACTTGCTACCGTATTGAGAAAAGTCAGATACAAAAAACGCACAGCGCGGCTGTGCAGGAGAGCATATGTATACAGAGATGCAAGGTGGGCGAGGAGGAGGTCACACTGCGCCTCTGCAGATTGTGTTCAAGATTCACTTTTGTGCACGTCTGGGATGACACGTTTCATGGATTCAATTGCAGTAGGCACCGTTATTCATGGATGGTAATGGCATCGCCTCATTCGCTCCGCACTCGTTTACGCGATCGCCACCGTTAGCCCAGTCACCTGCCGCCACTGCATCATCGAGCGCACAGCAACGCAACTGAACAAGGTGAATCGACATGCATTCGTCCCACCACAAGCGTGTGGGCTCCCTCAGAACCCTTCCTCATTGCCTTGGGTTTCCAATCGCATGCTTGGATAAATCGTGCTATCCTGTTCCAACAAGGCTCTGCCACAGCACGGCCAGGGTGTAGAGGCGCAGCTGTGCGTACCAGCAAGATGCTGTTGCAGCAGGTGAGGAGCAAGCCCTCGCCTGTAACACACATGGTGCTCACTAACACTTACGCGCGCGCTGTGATCGAGCTGTGTATGGATGCGCGTCTTAGCTATCAACACCTTCGAATGAAATAAGTCGCATGCGCATCTCATGTGATTCCTGGGATCTCTCTCATTAGCCAGTTCCCATCTGGCAGCAGGCTTACTGCATGCGTGGAGCCTTCGTGTCTCAGGGGCCAACCATCACGTGTGTTGAGCCGTGGCTTTCGGCAGGCGCCCGACAGGCTGGGTCGTGGTAAGGGACGTTGTGTGGTGCTTGCATGAGGGTCATCAAACAGCGTTGCTGGCCACCGCCGCATGCTTGTTGCCAGCTGCGTGCTCCGGAGGGGGCGTGGGTGTGTCAGGCGTCTGCAGGTTACAGCGCAAAACAACGGTGGGACAATGTCAGCCGCATGTGATCCCAGGGCCGCCAGCAAACCCGAGCTGTACACCCCTCCCAGCAGTTGCCCGCCCTCCTCCAAAGGAAACGTTCCCTGTTCAATGCTAGTGCTACCGCCCCCCCACACACTGGTGCTGCCGGCCCCACACACAATCGTTTGAATACCTCCTCCCCGCCCTCTACCCCGTGTTTGCCACTGCATACTGGGCACTGCATACTGGGTGGGCAGCCCATTGCTTGGTAGACAGCTCATTACCCGGCAAACCATACGCATGCACATCACCCACCGAGTACTCCACATCATAGAGGCCCAGGAAGATGATGGTGAAACCGTTTGCAACGCCAACCATGATCAAGCCGGCCTGCACAGAAAGCAGGGCATCAAATGAAAGCGCGAGTCAAGCACAAGCACCTCAAAGCTCAGAGAGAGCCCACACATTGGCCAGCTGCCCCCTACAGAATTTGCTTATACTGCCATGGCACTCTCAGCTCGGAATACAGGCTGTTCAAGCGGGCAACAGCATGGCTCACTGACTGCTTTGTGGCACTCCAGGCAAACCCCATGTTCGCAACGACTGATAACACACAACGCACACACAACGCACAGCTCGACCCATCGGCACGGTGCTAGCCCAGCTCACCTGAGCAGTTGCAATGCGATACTCATCGAACACCATCTTGGCAGTGTCGTTCCTCAGCAGGAAGAAGATGGCGTTGATGTTGTCCATCACCAGCACAAGCCCTGGAAGCATGCAACGAGAGGTAGTGGGGATGTAGCAGTGAAGAACAGGCGCTGAGCGCAAGGCGTGGATTGGTCACTGTGGGTGTGTGAAGGGGTGCAGGGGGCGGGGGGGAGCAAGCTGGCAGGAATCACAAGGGGGAGAAAGCATCCAGTCGCATGATGCCACACTCCTGATTCGGTTGGATTCGTACAGGTCATCAATACAAGTTACCCCGCTGACTGCATGGCTGCTCACATGCATGGACACTGCATGCTGCAGCGCCATTACGGGTCCTCGCTGCTGGGGCTCTCACCAGTGGCAATGAACGTCAGGGCAACAGGGCGCACACGGCGGATGAGCGAGGGGAAGAGCGTGGTGGTGGCCGTGATGAGGAAGATGAACAGCTGGTACTCAATGATCCACCTGCATGCAACAATAACATACAGTGACATCACCATTAATCTGCTGCTGGTGCAGGGCTAGCATGGCTGCAGGCAGAATCAGTCAGCTACTCTCACGCGGTGGTTCCAAAGCTGCTCTGCATGAGCAGACACCAATGGGAGAGGCAGATATGCTGACGGGGTTGATCAGGTTGCAACCACGGCAGTGCATGCACGTGGATGTACACCGCAGGGCATTTGTATGCTCGGGGCGCCCATTCACATCAATACACCCTCACCTGCATGCCATGTTTGTGGCATGCGCGTGGAAACCATGCAGCAACCACCACTAGGACTATGAAGTGGACATTCGTGCACTAACGCGTGTGGCAGTGCCCCTTGCATGCACCATGCTCTCACCACTGGTATTGGAACTGGTACTTGGGCTGCTGGGGGTAGGGGATGATGTAGGTGGTGCTCTACATGCGGAGGGCGGAACAGGTACAGGTGCACAAGGGTCAGCCAGGATGCCGCATGCCAGCCGTAAAGCAATTGCCCCGTGCCCCAAACTCTCAGACGCATATTCTGGGCGGGTGTCCTCCATGTCCTCATGTGTCCCAATGGCATTCATCATGGGGTTCATCCCTCATGCACACCTCAATGCGTGCATCAGGGATGAGCCGCATCGCAGTGCACATACAACCTTGCAGCGTGAGAGCTGTGTGTTCAGCACGGTTGGGGCTGCATGCCGCACTACGCCCATCCACGCTGGTAGCATGACTGACAGCCCAGGCAAGTCAGTTCACCCAGCGGCCTATTATGCAGTCGTGTCTCACCTGGAAGACCTCATTGTAGAGGTCCCTGGTGGCGTCAACCGTTGTTGCATTGTTGAAGATGGCGAGCGTGTTCGCCTTCTTCTGCAGCAGAGCTGCGCACACGCCAAAGTAGCCACAGGGGGTGCAGATTGGGCACACAAAACACAATGCGTCAGCGTTCAAGTCCCACGTTTGGGGCTTGGGCGAAGCAAGCGACCACAGTCAGGCTGACACTGTTGGCCATTTCAATTCTCAACCTCTCACTATCGAACGAACGGCAAAGGAACTAGGAAACCACTCACCAGCACCAGCGGTGACAACCACGTATGCAGCGAAGGTGAAGAGCTGCGCAAACACGAGGCCCGCGTACACGAACCTGTTGTACGCGCTCATTGTGATATAGCACGCTGCATGCATTCAGCGACGTAGAACGCGGGATAAAAGCACACGCCGTCGTCAGAGCCTTAACTTGATTTGTGTGTTGTCGTCGGTCTGGTATGCCAGCGCAGAACAACTAAGTTTGTTGCAGCCCGCCTGTTGCATTGTGCAGCACGGCATGCAAGACAACAGGTCCAACACTCCAACAACACTCACCTCAAACGCCAGGTACGTGTCACAAACCAGGTTTTGATGTCAGGACAAGTGATTGGCGTTGGGAATGGTGGCAGGCTCTTATGGGTTTCGCTGCATGGTGACGAAGCCTCCAACCACCCCGAATTTCGTCGTGATGATATACAACCTGGAGCCGAGTGACATCCAACAAACGGCTTTCGTGAGTCTTGATCGGTTTTGTTGATGCAATGCCCAGCAGCATCAAGCCTACACACAGGACACCGTAGGCACTGTGGCACGAGTGACAGTCTGACGCCTTGCGCACGTACACGCATGTGCGGCAGTTGTACCCAAACAACATCGGAAGCACGCCCCACCTCGCGAACGCACAACTACAGCTGTGTATTCCAAAGTCAACCTTTCATGCAATCAAGTAAGGCTGTTTAGAGCTCCGTGCGGTGCGGTGAGACTCTTGATGGATGCATGGCCGGTTCGTGTCAAGCTGCGTTGAGTCCCGGTCTCGTCACACGAATGACTGCACCCATAAAGTATAACACGTTTTCACAAGGCAGCTTTATGCCGCTGAAAAACAGGAAACAGGGGTCACAGGTGCTATTCGTTTGCCGCTTGATTGTTGACCTGTTTTGCGGGACCCAAGGTTGAAGTCCAGGTCACTGGAAGCCTGACTCGTCTGCAGCCGTGAGCTTTGCGCTTGCCCTTTGAAGACTGATGCAGTAATGTATCCAGACTGTGCCTGCCTTGCTTGATTAGTGCTGCAGCTATCCTGGCTCATTCATTTTCGCCCAGTGTATTTGAGGTCAACAGGCTGAAGGGGGGCAGGCACCCAAGCGCACTCCGAAGGGGGCGCACGACATGCACAGAAACTGCAATTCAAGAACGGCAAACATTTGCAACGCTTTTAGAGGCCTGGAATGCTATGGAGTGCTCCACAGACACCATGCCACGCGCAGCTGAGCTGACACCTTACTCCTATGGCAAACACAACCAATGTGCCCCGTCCAGTTGCACAGGACAACAACCAAGTGTTGCTGCTGTTTTGCAACTACTTTTGAGCCAGGAAGAATATAGTTCATGTGCGGGTATGGCTGTTGTTCACCGGGGGGGCTCTGCGCATTTGCAAGCCCTGTGCAACCATTCGTGCGAGCACATTGCTGGTGCCGAATCTCAGCTGGTTGCTCGCCGTCCGGCTTGGCAGCACTTGTGTCACAGAGCTTCTCCTCCGGGGACTGCTGCATCTGTTGGGTTCCAACAGCAGCAGGGTAAGCGGGACTGCAAGGCTGCAAACCTGTTGGCCGTTGCGTACTCCGCCGGCAACGGCGCCAGCAAGGCCCCGTGAGGGCGACAGGTGTTTCAGCAAGAACCACAAGGCAGCACAACCGCCAGGTTTTGTGTCAGAGTTAGCCACAAATGCACTCATGTACACAGATAATCAGAGTGGTCAGAATCGCTGCCCAGACTTGTCAGTCTCTGACCTGCGCGGCGACGATGGTTCCGGCGACCGATGGTTTCGTGCACACCTTAACTCATGCCGCACCGTGTCAGGCGGCCAAGGGGCCCTTTCTGAGACAGTCAATCCAGCAAAATGGCAACGAACAGTTGCCTTCGCGGCGTTGTGTACGTGGCTGACTTGTCCTGTCATCCTGTGCCTTGAGGTTGGATTGGCGCCGCCACTGCTCGAATGCGTGCCCATGCTTGCAAGCAGTGGCGATGATGCCCTCGTGCGATCCCCACAAGTATACGTGGGCTCATGCAGTACTCCTGCAGTACTCATGCAGTACTCCTGTGGCCCTCGATGTCCATGGCGCTGCACCAGGCAACCAGCTGCATGCCGGCGCTGTATGTGCGCAATTCCACAACCTGCTGACAGCAGCATGGCCCTGGGGTTGCCGTATCCCAACACCTTGCAGCCATTCTGCACACGGATGGCGTGCAGCATCCGGCATGATTGCGAAGTTGCCGCTGCTGCTGCTGCTGCTGCTGCTGCTGCTGGAACATACCGCGCACCAGTCGGCATCAGTCACCACTCCCTCTCCTGACCAACTGACAGAATATGCTGTATGCCTTGGAGAGCAGAAGTAGATGCTGATGCCCTGCGCTGATGCATGCAACATGCCTCACAGCCCCCAGTAAACTTGACTGCGAGGCTGTTGAGGTGCTGTTATCTGTCAGCGCACCACTTCCTCATCCCAGCCTGCATGAAGCTCACTCCTCAGGTACTTCTCAGCAACACACGAGTGCGCAGTAAGCCCCTGAATCTTCCGCAGTGTGCACCCCACGGCCGGGGCAGTCACCAGCAGCGCTGCTACACATCATCCTCTGAGCACCCACCAGTGAAATGGCAAGGCACACCTTGTTCTCGGCCGCCACTGTTGGCGTGCTAGTTTGCACCATCGCCGCCCTGCTGAGCGCAGGTACGTGCATGCTTGGCCGGCAGTTGTGATAGTGAGAATCCATGTGCAGCTTGCTGCAAACGCGGCAGCAGCCAGCCCGTGAGGCAAGCGACCTTACCGCCATGACCGTAACAGCAGCGCTCTCACCTTCGACACCTCTGCCACCTCTTCATTGGGTCCATCTCTTCCGTTTGTTGGCCAGCATATCTTCCGACACGTAGATGGGAAGATGCTGGGCTGCTGGCAGTGGCCGAGCAAGCAAGACCCATTGGCCAGCCCAATCACCGCTGACGTGCCCACAGCCTCAAATCTAAATGCATGCCAATCATGACAGTTTCCATGCTACCATGCCAGGTTTCAAGCGGCCTTCACATTGCAGCTGTGGCTGACCTCATTGAGAGATCAGCAGGCGTTGCGGTTATGCCATACATGCGGGCATTCTCACTTGCACACTGCCCACTAACGGCTGTGCTGAATTGGTGGCTGACTGATTGATAGGCCCACCTGATCAAGTCACCTCCCGGTGTCTTCGAACGCATGCCTTTAGGGGGTGGCTGTCTACATGTCTGAACGTGGCGTGCATGCACGGGCTGGCTGTGCAGCTCGTGTGTCGTGCAGCCGCTCCATGACCTGCGCGAACAGAAGGCATTGGTGAACGCATAGTCGGGTCAGCCTGGGGAGCAGGCGCGGGCTTGATGCCAAGCAACGTCGCTGGCAGTGGAAAGTGATCGCATGCGATGTTGTATCGGGCTCTACTATGTATGGTGGGGCCATAGGCCTTTTGGCAGGCCGAGCCTAAACACAAACAGCCGGCAGCCAACTGGTGCAGCAGTGCCAGCAGCTCATTGCTGGCCCTGGGACGCACATTAGCTTTCGAGTCCGTCACATTCTTCCAAGTCTGCTTGCTGGGGCCTGGCAACGGGTCCGGCAACCACCACATGCGTACACAATGGCAGCCACATGCACGCATGCATGCATGCATGCATGGGTCATTGCAGGTACTTCTCAGTCACCAAGTACAACACCACCGCCAACGTGAGCGAGCTGGCAGCCATCGAGGAAGGCATCCTTGCCAGCTGTAAGACCAACTTCCTGTCGGCAGTGGTCGGCGTGGCGGCTAACCAGGAGCCCAAGCCGGATTGGGGCTCATTTGTGAAGGTAACGTGTGCCATGCTGGGTGTGCTAAGGTACCATTTGGTCGCGGGCGCTACGTGTTATGGCGCAGTCCAAGCGGGCCACATCATACAATGTGTGGCCTGTGACGTCTACCCTTGAGAGCAGCCATCACCCATCACCTCTGTCTGAAAAGTTGCAACCACATCCATCTTGAAAGTCAATTGGCGCATGAAGACTGGCTGTGCATGGCTTAATGACCACAAGCCACACGTTCCTTAACCCAGTTCCACAACCTTCCATGCGACCTCGTTGCAAACCGTTGGAGATGTTTGCCATCGCAGTGGACAGGCAACACAAAGGCATTGTTCATCCCCTGACGAATGTGTGGCACCGGCGCTGGTCGTGCAGATCATCGATTTTCCTTCCCTGGCTGGCGCCGCGGCGTACTACACATGTGACGCCAACGCACCAAACAAGACGCTCACCAACAGGTCAGCGAACATACCCACTGCATACCATAACCACAGCATTGTGGCAATGGCACAAGGCCTAAACGGGTTGTCATACTCGGCTTGCTGGGGGGGGAGTGTACCGATTGCCTTTTGGTGTTACTCCAGGGAGCTCAGGCGCATCGTGCCGTGGTACCATAAGCAGAAAGCACCCGCGTCCAGTCCTGGTCTTGTTCAGCAGTCATCAAGCCATTGTCAAGTTCACTGCTGGCTTGACATTTCATGTGTTGCCGGGCTGCCGTCCGTTGCTGCCTGCCTGCACGTACAAAGCGTGGCAACCAGGCCAGCCAGCAACCCTCCGCACCCGCATGTAGGCCCCTCGCTGTGCTTACTTCCCCAAGCCCAACCCACTGATATTTGCCTCATCATTGCCTGTGTGACCAAGCTCGGGCAGATGATGCCTCCGCCCTTTGCTGCCTCGCATGCAGCTATGTCATCGGCAAGGCGCGGGCTCTCATCCGGCTGCCCGCAGCAGCCAACGCATCCACCATGTGCGGTGAGGCGATGCACGCCGCCATGATGGAAGCAGGAGGCACGGCAGGAACCCCTGGAGCTGCCGCTGCTGCTGCTTCCATGCCGGGCAACCCTAACATCAACAAGGGTGTGTTGCTGTCTGACCTCAATGGCACCGTCTTCTTCCATGTGGGCCTGGTAGGTGGATTGATGGGATGACTGATGGGATCATGGATGGCTGATCATGGGGGCATGCGCAGGAAGTTAAGGGGCTGCGTCGCCGATTCGACACCAGCAGGCGTGCACGGCCGCTGTGGGGTGGTCAGCCTGGCTGCACACCACGCACACCTGGCTGTCCTGCCTTGTTTTCCCCTCGAGGCCTGGAGCCCGACGAACAAGTTGCCAGAACCGCCCGTCGCCCATGCGATGGACTCACCGCGCCGATGATTGCGTTGTACCCTGATGAGCACCCTGAGCAGCTTGCGGATGGAAGGACTGTGCGCATGGACTGTGTGCCCCACAAAGCCATGTTGCTCTCCCTCTCACATCCGTCTGCATTGCCACCCAACCCACGCCGCGCATACACCAGCTGTACTGCACCACCGCTGTCATCCTACCCTGCCGCACGCAGAGCAACGTCACCAACACCAGCCAGATGGTCGACCTGCGCAACCAGCTCATGAGCGACTTTGCAGGCCAGGCGGTGATTGATTTCATCCCAGGTGTCTCCCCGTATGACCAGCCCAATGCACCCAGCAACAACCTCAATTATGGTGGGCCTAAATCTCTCATTATGCATCAACATCTGGCATGCATGTGCGCTTGGGCATGCCATCCTGCTGCTGATGCTGACATACACGGCGGCAGTGCACGCACACGCCAATGCCTGATGCAGTCATTGTTTTATACCACGCATGGTCAAGGTCGATACACACACACACTGCTGCGTGACACCGTGCTTGCGTTCAGATGGCAGAGTGCTCTATATGCTTGTCCGATCCATGCAGGATGCTGCCACATGGCGCCTGGCCATAATGTGCATGCGAGGATTGATGCACTACCTGTTCACATGAAAGTACACGTGGGTGTTGCATGTATTGGTGCGCAGTAAATTACATTGCCATGAAGAACCCGCAGACGGCGCTGGCTTATTACTTTTTCAAGGTGGGCCAACACGTGCAGCTGCGTCCAATGATGAGTGGCGTTGAACTGACAAACACCATCGATCCTGCACTGAAGTCACTCCTGACGTGAACCATACAGGCTTTAGCTGGGCAGTGGGTGTTGAGGCCTGATGCTCCGACTCCTGCAATGGGAGCGCTGGCCTGCACACATATCCCGTTGTTCTGCACGCAATGCACCAGGATGCGCGTGGCTGGCTGATGGCTGCACAGCGCACACCTTACCCCAAAGCGCTTGCGTGTGCCTGCGTGGGCGGCATGCAAGCGTGTCATGGGCACACCTGTGACCTGCGGTACTCACGCATTGTGTAATGCTGTGTACTGCATACTGGTGTGCTGGTGGTACACTACTCGGCATGCAGAACGGCAACACCACCAGCGGTACACCCCCCACGCTCCCGCTGTACACCCAGATCAAGGCGCTTCAGCCCCAGGGAGGCCAGGACACCGAGTTTGAGGGTGGCAAAATCGCATGATTCCGACACATAGCTGCTAGTGAATGCTCAATTGAATGCAGGCTTGGATAAATCAGTTTACCAGGCTAGGCTAATAATGCCAACTGCGGTAAAATGGACAACAGCCTGTGGTGCATGCGGCTGTGAGGGAGCCGAAAGGTGCCCTACATTGTTCTTGGGCAGGCATTTCCCCACCACAACACACACGCATCGTGGCATGATGGTTAGGCCTGTGTTTGAAGGGTTTGGCAGGCAGGTCAGGTGTGACGCACGCCGAATTGAGGTGCATGCAGGGCATGCAGGGATGGAGGCCACATCAGGGCCGCAATTAATAATGTCAGTTGTGCTGCTTCACAGTGGCAGCAACGGGACTGACACGCTTTCATCAACAACCTACGTCAAAACTTGCAGCGTTGGCTGCACAACGCCTGAGATATCGGACATTCCGGTGCATGTCAGAGGATTGGTTTATTTGTGTTGTTAACGTTATGCCCAGTAGCCTCACATGCAATTTGCGGATGGTTGATTGTATTGCCTGCAGTGTATGTGACAATTGGTTGCTGCCTGAAACATTTCGCTTTCCTACCTAGGTTTTCTACTGCTCTCATCATTGCCTGCTTGCACCGCGCATGGCAGCAAGTTGGGAACGGGCCAACAGTTATGACCGAGCCCATGGCACGCTGCATGGCACATAAAGATGGCTAAATGCTGAGCTGCGCATGTGCAGGACATGCAACATTGGTTCAATCAAAGCGTACACAATACCGGGTATGACAATGCTGTGCAATAAGGGACAGCGAGGCCAGAGAGCCTTGCCGGGGTTCTCCTTGCCACAATGCACACCGCGCGTTGAGGAAGTATAGAAAAATTGTATACAATCAGCTTTGCATGCAAGACTGGACTATGCCAGTAGGACTAAAACCTTGAGCCTCGCGCAAACTCTTAGCAATCTTGAATTCACAGGGTCGCGTACCAGGAATTGCCATGCCAGCCTGCCATGCAATGGCGCATCACCAGCAGGCAGCCGATGACATCACGCACGACAGCAGGCTTGGTGCCAGGTATTGGTACGTTCATCCTAGGCATGGACGCACCCTGCCTCAGTGCCTCACTCACGGCCTGCCGCATGGGTGCGTGATGACATCTTGCTTGCGCCCAGGCTGCTACTCCTCGTTATCCTCGTCCATTGCATCGGACAGGACGCCAGAGGCGCCCGCGGGAGCCAGCGCTACCGCCGCACGACACAGCAGGGCCATACCATGCTCGTGCGTTGCTGTTGCCGGCTGGCTCGGGTGGCTGCTGGTACCGGCGCCGGTGGATGGGCCCTGGAGGTCAGCTGCTGCCTTGATGCGCTTGCCGCCCTGGCCCTCCCCATCCGAGACGAGCCAGTCGCCCCGCCCCGCAGCAGCATCAGCGCCGGACGCCCTCGGGCATCCTTGCAAGGAGCATTGAGCGTCTCCCCGGGCAGCATATGGCGCCAGCAGCTGGGCGATCTGGGCAGTGAGGTTGTGGACAGCGCTCGCAGTTTCCGGGAAGGTGTTGACGAGCTCGCCGACGATGCTTTGCAGGCTGCAGATGATCGCGTTCGCATCCTGCTTCATGCCAGCAGCCTTGCTGCCGCCCGCATGCTCAGCTCTGGCGCCGTCGCGATCACCATGGCTTGGATCCCGAGGGAAAGATGCACCAGCAGCAAGCTGCGACGACATTGCCGCTCCAGCAGGCATGTTTAGGGCTGCATCACAGCGCGTGGCTAGCATGGCGCCACCGGCAAGAGCCTCGTCTGCGGGAGGGGCCGCGATGGCACTGTTTGTCAAGCCACCAAAGTGCGCCATAGCGGGTGATGTACGCGCTGCCATGACTGGGACTCCCGGTACCTGTAGGCACAGTGGCACAGAAGCGGGCGATGATTGCATGAGACACTATGGTTGTGTGATGATTACTGCAGTGCGTTCCCAGTGCGTTCCCAGTGATTACTGCAGTGCGTTCCCAGTGCGTTTTTCGGGTCTGCAGTACTCTGCACCCACGTGCATGTGGTAACATGCATTTGATGTGTGGGCCTCGCTAGCTAGCTATATAGGCCTCGCATGCCTGTGTGTGTGTGCGCAGCGACTCAGTTGGCTCATGCACGCATGCACGCTAAAACCCTGCATCCGTGGCCTGATGCATGCATGCATACGGGCACGCATGCATGGCACACACAATCACTGCCTGTATACACCAACCTGGAACTGCGGTGAAGGCGCTGGGGGTCCCCCAAAGCTGGCTGGCACGGGCCGGAGCCGCGGGGGTGGTGCACCGAATAGGGGCAGCGGAACCGCGGCTGTCATCAGCCCCAGGGGGGCCTGCAGCCATGCAGGGCCATGCACGGCCTCAAACGCCTCATACATGTCGTGCAGCAGAGGGATGACGTGGCCTTCCAGCCAGGCAGTGCACTCGCGCTCAGACCAGCCACTGCCTTTGACCGTTGTGTTGGTGTGGACATCCTTGTAGTCGCCTTTCTGCGGAGGACGGTCGGCATACGGCTTGGCCGCCAGGACCTGAACCAGCCTATCTGCTAGGGAGAACTTGGCCGTGTCGCACCTACAGTCACACATCAGCGCACAGGTTGGCACGAGCGTCATGCATGACTCACTGTATGTATGAGGGCTGAGAGGTTCACGCTCATCTTCACGCCCAGCGCGCAAAGGCGGGACTTCGATGGAGACACGTGACTCTGAGAAGAGACAACTTTGGCCCAAACGTTTGAAGCGAATCCCGGCGTCGCACTTGCTTGCTTCATTCACGCGGCAGGTTTGCTTATCAGCTTGGCGCCGCTACCGTATTAATTACCGTATTGGGTGCAACTTGCACGACCTACCATGTTTCAGAAAGGTGTTTCGTTCTCATGATAATTTGAAGTTGAACAAATAGGTTCTCAAAGCGTGTACAGAGCTTGCGTTTGTCGTCCCGAAAAACCTTCTGCTCGCACGGCATGACAGCGCAGTGGCCAGGTTCCCCAGCCGCTGGTTTGCGGCCGGGGGGGCCCTTGGTCACTACTGCAGCTGCAGCCTGCAGAAAAATTACACAGCACGAGGACAGTCAGTTTCACAGGCCCAATTTCGATCACTTGCTTTTTCCCACGCAACTCATCATGATGATCCCACGGCGCAGGCCCTCAGGCCAAGCAACCCATCTTTGACAGCAGTGTCTCAGCAATCGGCACCATGTAGTATGTCACTTGCTTGGCAAATTTTAATTCTGTGTACTGCTGGTTGACAAGTTCATGGCTTTCGTGGCGTAGCAGGCAGCAAGCCTAGCGAGCCCGGGCCATGGCAGCTTCGTTCAGCCCTGGCACTCACCTGGCGTACCAGCTCAGACCCACTCAGCAGGCGAAACATCATCTCACACAGTCCAGCTCCTCTTTCCAGCAGGCTAAGCGTGGGTACCAAGAGCTTGTGGTTCACAAGTCCCATCAACCACGTGCAGTCGGAAGCGTCGCCGCTTGCTGCAGATCCACGGCCAGCTGGCGCCGCTGTTGGTTGCTCAGTCTGCTGGATAGGCCCGTCTGCATAAGCCATGCCTGTGCAGCCCATGAGCACCTCTGGTTTGCACTGGGCTGAGTGATTCGCTCTGTTGGTGGTGGGCAGTGCCGTTGCTACGGTCGGGTCGCGGTAGATACAAGAGGTTGAGCGGGTCGCCGTCACTGAACCCTAACAAGCGTCTAGAGACTCCGCGTCGAGCTGCTTGTATGCCTCAGAGATGTCTTGAAGATGGGGAAAGTGCTCTTGTGCGGTTCACACAGCTCACCCCACACGCGCAGGTGACGCCCTTTGGAGGTCGAGGGATATCTCCGTATGTATCTGATATGATGCCACCGGGTGCGATGAAGGCTTTATATGCAGGTGTGCTGCGGTGTAGTCAATTAAGCCTATGCATGCAACTCATTAACCCCTTCCCCAGGTAAACCACTGCAGCCCTTGCGGCAGGCCTGGATCCACCATTGGATGATTTGGATCTATCACGAATGCCCCAAGCGACCTGCTGCTATGCATGCTGACAGCTGCTGCCGCAAGCGCCCAGCTATCCCAGCTACCCCAGCCAGCTCCCAGCAGGCTGCCACAGACAATCAACTGACCATTGAAGGCCTCCTCGCTTCCTCCTTCAGCAGGCTTGTCTCCACTCCCCGCGCACTTCAGCTGCTGCACCTCCAGCATGCACGCGTGGACCGCACGTACATGCATGACTTGTGCCACGCGCTCCTCCATGCACCCTGCGAGCGGTTCAGCTGATCTATCATGCCGTGGCCATACATGCGCTGCAACACCCGACTGCTGCTGCAGCAGCCTGCGTGTCTCTGCCGCGCCGCAGGCTGCTCGCAGGTATCAATGCAGCAGCCTGCACACGCACCATACATCTATGCACATATACCACAGCCCTGTCAGGTGCCTGGGTGAATCAATGAGAGGCTTCATGGGCCATACAGCGCAGGCGCAGATGGGGGTGCGCGATCGTAGGCGACTGCTGCTAAACTCAGCTACCTTGGCTGTAAGCACACAAGAGGCGTATACGTCCACACTGTGCACCTGATGCTGGGTGCCAGTGCAATGAGCAATCTGCACAGGTGTGCTGCGCATGTGCATGCAGGACAGCCTTGCGGATGTGGTGTTCAGTCCATCTTGTGAGTGTGCCGGCATAAGCGAAGCAGGGGAAAAGGGTATTACACATTACAAAGGGGCAGCAGTCGCGTCCTGTGTATGCCCAGCCCGGCTGTGGATGCAGGTGTTTATTTATGTGCTGTATACCAATCACACAGTACGTAGCGGATGCATGCCTCCTTGTCACACAGCTACCGGCGCTACCGGCCACAATTACAAGATTCCTCAGATGAAGGCAAAATGCTCAACCGACATGGCTGCAGTTGCAGGCCTGCGCGCTTTGCGCATGTCCAGGTCCTATGCCGTGAACTAGGCGAGCACACAAAGCAAGCACCCTTTATCGCAAAAATATATGAGGTTAGGAGCACTCCAACTGGCAGAGCTCTCGGATTGTTGAGCTACCGCCCGTTACTCCAGACCCGCAATGGGCATGCATGAAGTGCGCATGCAGCACGCACAGGATTAAATGTCCACATGAGCGCATTCGGACGCCATCGCTCGATTCGAAAAAACAAAACCGCTTCCTGCATCGGCGCGCTGCCGCTTGCATGCACTGCCACCACCAGCACTGTTTTCAGACACACGCATCGCCAGCATCGCGCCATCGGATGCACATGGCTTCTCTACAACCTCAATGGCACGCATCAACATAAACAGGCCCTGCTCGTCACTTGCAGCGCTGCTGCCGGCGTCAGCATCACCACACTCCACCTCTTCTTCGCAATCAGTATCGATCTCGGTACTGCCATCACCGTCGCTGACTGTCCAGGTGGTTGCGGGCGAAGCGGAACTAGAGCAATCACTGGGTGGCGCCGCTGGTGGTGCGCAATTTGGTGCGCTTGAGCCAACCGGCGGACGATGCTTTGCCAGCAGTGCCTCAAATTTAACAAGTTCATGCGCAAGCGAGCCAGCCACGCCAGGAGACTGCTGCGTTAGAGCACGCACAAAGCCCCACAGCCGCCCCAAGATGGGCTGCACCTTCTGTAAGACAGCGTGCCTGTCCAGCCGCATAACCACGGGTGCCGATCTGGGGTCGCCGTGACCAGTCTCGTGCACATAATCATCAGTGGCGCATGCAGTGTCGTAGCAACGCTTGCTAGAGGCATAGCAGGCGGAGGGCTTGCTGGGACCAGCAGGTGCGTTGCTGCTTGCCGCTCCGCCATGCAGATCGCCGCTGACTGGCAGAGCCTTTGAGGAGGCAATGGCAGGAGCGGGGTAGACAATGGTGCCGCTGGTGGGGGCGCAGCTGCCGTTAGACGCTGGTGCCTGCTCGGGCACAGGAAAGCATGCATGGCATGCAGGACCCATGGTGAACATTGGATAAGTGGCAGGACTCAGGGTGGTGTTGGCATACGCATTTTAGGCTCCGAAAACATGTGCTTCAATGTGAGGATTGAACCAGGTGGGGGGACGAGGGTCAGTCGGCAAGTGTTGCCACTGCTGCTCCAGTATACACACATTCGCATGCACACTGCCGCATGCAAGGGCACAAGGGCACAGGGGGCTTGTCGCAGATGCATAACAGTTAGTTGCACACTGACCTGTGATGGCAGGCAGCGGCTGGCTGGTGCTGTGGCTGGTGACGACAACGCAGTGGAAGGACGAAACGTGACTGGGTGCCCTGTGGTGAAAGCCTCGACAGCCCCGTACATGTCGTGCAGCAGAGGGATGACGTGGCCTTCCAGCCAGGCAGTGCACTCGCGCTCAGACCAGCCGCTGCCTTTGACTGTTGTGTTGGTGTGGACATCCTTGTAGTCGCCTTTCTGCGGAGGACGGTCGGCATACGGCTTGGCTGCCAGGGCCCGAACCAGTCTAGTTGTTAGGCAGAAACCTGGTGACTTAAACCTGCAGTTCAAGGCATACAAGAAACGGCTACCTGTGAGACTTCGAGGGAAACTGTGAGGCAAAGGGTGGACCCAACACCGCCTGGCGAACGCAGTAAGTGTCCCAGGCCTGTCAGCACTGCAGCATTATCAATTTTGTGGCGCAGGCCGGAGCTAAGGTAGGACAAGGAAGTGCACGGCTTACCAGGTCTCAGTAGTCTGCCCAATCATTATCTGTAGCTGAACCAGCAGGTTTTCAAATCGTGTGCAAAGCTTGCGCTTGTCGTCACGGTGGACCTTCTGCACAGCTGGCGTTGAGCGATGGTCGGCAGTGCCAGGTGCTGTTTTACGCGCCGGAGGACCTTTCGTCACAAACGCAGCTGCAGCCTGCATATGGTTAGGCGTTGTGCGCATATACATACCCTTAGCGAATACAATCAGTAGCCCAGTAAGGCCGCAACCGTTTCCCCAGAGAGAGGGAAACGCCTGCCCTGGGCCTGCGATCAACGTCGCACAGACAGCAAGTCAAGCTGTAGCACATTCCAGCTACGGTTGCACAACAAGTCACAAAGTGACTGTATTCCAGGCAGGTTCTCGGGTCCCGCAGCATGTGAACTCACCTTGCGAACCAGAGGCGACCTTGCGAGCATATGAAACATCTTCTCGTAGAGACCTGCCCCACCGTTTAGAAGGCACATAAGAGGAACCAGAAGCTTGATGTTCAAAGCTTCCAGGATCAATTTGTCGTCAGTCGTCCCAGTGAAGCAGAACTTGAGACTCCCCGCAAAACGCCCGGAGGCGTAATCGACCCGATGGTCTCCCTGCATAGTCATTCCAGGCTGTGTGGAAGTGCTCTGCATGTCTGTAGCTATTGGCACCAGGCGTGTGTTGCTTCTGTTGTGCAAGGCCGTGGGGTCCGACACAATGGTGGTGAGCAGCAGGGATGTTACGGGTTATGGAAGCTGGGGAAAACTGGCCAAGGGTGGTATAACTCACTGACCTGGAGTTGGGGCCTTGGTATTTATTGTAGCGCTCAGGGCCAGCGAATGCATGCCACGTGCCAGGCAGGCCTAAACTTGGCCTCATCTGCCTCCAGCAGGCACCGGCGAAACATCCAGCGCGGTGTGACTCCCTCGAATCCTGGCGACGCGAAATTCCGACTTGTCGTCATGCAAAATATTCCGCGTACTTGCTCCACGTTTCGTGTTCGGGGTGCCGGTGGGGAAACAGGAAAACCCGGAACTCCAGCAAAGCAGAGCTTGGGTATCATATGAGAGGAGTTTTGAATGGAATAAGTTGCAGCTCAGTGGGTGCAGCGCAGCCGACTGCAGCCGGCAGGGGCTAGGCAGGAGCTAGGCGGGCAGGCATCTTCCCCATTCCCCGGAGCTTGGCACTAAGGTTCCCATACCGTGGTTTGGCAGAGTATGCTAGCACACACATAGATTGCAGTTTCAAGCTCTGAGGGCAACTTATACAGCCTATTGTGCGCCGAAGCGGCGCCGTCGGCTACGTCGGCGCGTCCCGTCGAACCGTGAAGTTGTAACAAGCAAGGAGGAGTCAAAGCGAGGAGGGAGCCAAAGACCTGCCTGGGAAACATGAGTGTTCCCCGGGACCAAACGATGCTGTCTCTGGTCCGTCTTGCAGTGCAGTGCAACACCGCCAGACCGGACGCGCGCATCATTCTGCACCCATGCCACACACACTCGTCCTTGGCGTTTGAACTACCAAGCCACCAGCGCGCTACATCTGACTTGGGGACTGTCGTTACGTGTGGGTTACGTGTGGGCCTGATTGGGGGGCGGGGAAGGATAATGCACACGATGCACAAAGCCGAGTCAAATTTCGTGTTACGACCACCCACGTCAACCACTGGAGTGGAGCAGTCAAAATCAGCCATGCGCAACCCCCTGATCATACATCCATTTAACCACTCACATGTACTGGATGACATGCTTGAGCGCGGCACCCTGCACTTTGCTCAAGGGTGCCCACCCGCATTATCACGTGCGCATTGGCAGCGCACTATGCCTGCCTGCAGCTGGGGTTTGGTGCCGACCGCAACGCAAAACACTGTAGGCGGGCCAATCACCGCACCTTGCTACTCTCGGGGCCGCATGCACGCCACCAGAGGCGCACATCACAAGAAGCCGTGCTTGGCAGGCACAGTGCTGCCTGCGGCGCTTTGAGTGAGGCAAGAGCGCTGCTGGAGCAGCACTGCACGCCGTACACGCAAGCACCCGCCCTGCGAGCACCGCCACAGAAGCTGCAAGCACCGCTGCACACCACTGCAGCTGCGACTGATGCTGCGTGCAGGGTTAAGCACAGCGTATTCGACTATTCGTGCAGCAGATGAAGCAGATGCATGCGTCGTGCCGCCAGCACGCAAGTGAGCATAATTCATGCACGCAAATGAGCACTCAGTGCCTGAAGGTTTGAGGCAAGCTGCTGCCTGCACTTTGCGCATGACCCAGCACTCGTACGGTAGAATGCCCTGCCTGATGCCACGCTTTTGTGACCTGTCAAACGCGCTTGTGTGACCTGTCACCGCTCGACCGCTCCAAGCAAGAGATTTGGAGACAAGCCTCGTTCCCTTGCACGTTCTCACTGAGCTTCATTCTTGTGGCCGTGCGCCGTATGTTCTGGGGAAATGCCAAGCTGCAAGTGCATTTCCCCATCGCGCCTCCACGTGGCCACCTGGGGAATTTCCACTGACTGCATGTTCCCGAACCTCCACCCGCGTGGCAAAAGCCCTCAATGCCTCAGCCCCAGGGGCTTGTTAGCAAGGCACGCACGGAGTTTCTAGATAGACCGTACGGTGGAGGTGGATGTGCCAATGCCGAAGTTGCAGGGAATGATTCTGGAGCGCCGCTGGTTGCATATTGTGCGGCTTGGGTGCGCAAGCGCTCACATGGTACCTTGTCGTTCACACCGCTGGGTTTCATCGTAACGAACTTCAAGGGTGCTTTCCCCGTATTCCTTTCCCAGCAGCGGTCTGAGTGTCGCACAAGGGGCAGAGGCACTGCTAGAAACGCACGCCGTTACCCGCTGAAAGCACTGTGCATTCACTGTGCGTGGGCACTGCATGCACAGAGAAGCAGCCACGTAATGCGACTGATACAAACCATGCGACTTCCAAGAGCAGCACATATGATGTCCACATGCAATCCACGTGTGCATGCAATCCTGGCGGGGTGCTTTCAGTGCCGTTGTCAGAACCTCAACTTCGTCTGTCATTATGCGCTGTGAGCACCCTGAGTAGTTCATTATTTCTTTCGTTTGGGCTTTTGCTCCGTTCTGCCCTACCGTATGTACGACAGTAGCTAAGGGCTTGCGTCTGCAAGAGCACAATGGACATGGCATATGTTGCGGCTGCGTTGACTGTTGTATCCCTTGTATTAGCCTTAGTGTTATCCTATGTGAACAGCCTCAAGCATGAGGCACGCAAAGGCAAACCACCCCTACCAGACCGCCCCAAGGGTGGGCACTGGCTGTTTGGCGACGCACTGGCGTTCGCAAACAGCCCGATGCACACAGTGCTCCTGAAGCTCACACAGGAATGCGGACCGCTTTTCCGTGTATGCTTTCCTGGCAGAACGGTACGATTCCGATGGTTTGCTGTACGCGCGCTGCGGGCAACTTCCGTGAATGTGTGTGAACCTTAATCTTAAGATCTTCACCTGCAGGTTATCATTGTCACCGAGCCCAGCGTTATCAACGATCACCTGTTGAAGGCTTCGAGGCCTGTCCAGCTGGAAGCCTCATTTGAGCACCTCAAGGTGGGTGCAAGTCGGGGCTGATGAGGGAGGGCCGCACCAGGGCCCGCAAAGCTCCAGGCAACTGTTCCAACTGCTCTGCCTACGCTCTCCAAGCTGGGTCTCGTATGTCCGTATGACACCCGTCTTGCCCTTTGATCTTCACGGCAACAGCTAACCCAGCCAATCCGGACGAACATGCTCTGCTCAGCCGAAGACGCTTATTGGCGTGCCGTCCGCAAGGCTGTTATGCCTGCGTTCTCGCCTTCCAATATGAGGTGTTGAGTCCAAGAATACTGAGCTTTAGGCTCTTACCCTCCTTTGAACAGTTTGCATATATTGCGCGTGCCGGAACTTCGCACAATTCTTTGCAAGCTCACCCGCTCAGGTGCGGGTGATTGCTTGCACAGGCCTTACCTGCCAGATGTCCTAGGCCTCACAGAGAAAGTGTGTGATGTCCTCTATGAAACACCCCGTGGTGGAGTGGTGGACATCAACCAGTGGGCACAGCGACTTACCATGGACGTTATGGGTGAGCGGTTGGGCGGCGTTGGGTGGCCTTGCTTGCGTTTGCTTGCGTTTCAGCCTTGAGTGGAAAAGCATAGTGACTGTGCACTGCATGGCGACGGTGCAATCCTGTGGTCGTTTCGAGGCTGCATGAGGATGTTGGGTGGACCGTCCCGCAAATGGAGCACGCATTCGTGCGGTTTCCGCTATCTGCATGGGCAATTGGCATACACAGAAATGTCGTGCTCGCCAGCATGGCCACTCTTTCATGCTTGACTGTCTGTGCATGAATCTGATGGCACACGTTTATGGGAGATTTATGCACGGCAACGAAGGCTACATGTCAAGCAGCGGCACGTACTCGGCAGGGTGCATGCATGCATGCATACATAAGGCAAAGATCTGTGCTGAGTTTGTGGTCCCTGTGCCTTGGCGACAGGCCTCTTTGTGTTCGGCAGTGATTTCGGAGCTGTCAGCAAGCAAGGTGATCAGGTAGGGCCTGCGGGGGCGCACAGGGGTGCGTGGGGTGGGTCAAGGCGCCGCACTGCAGCTGCGGCATCACATTATGGTTCGGACAATCTTGCATGCGCTCTCTGTGTCTCTCTGTCTCCCTATCTCTCTCCCCCATGCATGCTTCCAGCACATGCTGCATGACCGGGTTGAGAGTATTGGCTCCAGTGGGCATGGGTGTGTGCCGCAGACTCATACTCACAGGCAATGATGAGCAACGCTGCAAGCTGTGTGCGGTCGCCATTCGGCTGCTCGCCCCTTCCCATACGCGTGCCCCTCAGCCCTGCGGTTGTTGTTAACATGCGGCTTGCCATTTTTAAGGCCACCGGCCATCCTTAAGAGGGGGCCAGCCGCAGGGAAGCCGCACATGCATGATGGGAGAGGGTCAGAGGGGAGTGGGGAGGGTTGTAAACAGGGCTCCGTTTGACCAGCCGTTTGGCTGCCTCTGGATTTGACCTGCATGCACCTGCCTTGGCCTGCCCCTCATGTTCATGTCGCAGGCATTGGCGGTCGTGCACAAGCTGTTTGCTGCGCTCCAAGCCTGCATTTTCAACCCGCTTGCAAACGGGTTCTGGTCCAAGGTGTGGCAACACGGCATGCATTCCCTGCAGGCTGCTACCCCAGTGTGCTGACTCACAGTGGTCGTATGTGTGGGGCGGTAGCACCATACCCACGCCTACATCTCACCCATACGCCACACACGGGCCCACCCATCTGGGGAAATGCATGGGCCATTCAAACGACATGCTCTGGATGCAACCTAATATGATACAAGACAGCGCAGTCCCTGTTGTGTTACGCAGCAGCGTGCGCACATGAGGCGGTTGGGCATGGCCCTGTATGCTGCATCGGTGCTGCAGCAGATGGCACTCACCACTTCACCGGCAGGCGCATGGTGCATCAGTTGTGCTTGCATGCAATGCATAGGCATGCGCATCGCAGACTGATGGTGTGTATTGAGGCCAGGCGCATGCATGGTCTGATGACGTTTGTTGCAGGTATCGTGGCCGAATCTTGACGCCTCCGCTGTCATTCATTCGCCACACGCAGGACTACCGTGAACTCCAGCAGGCCAAAGCCGCCTTCCAAAAGCTCATAGAGGGGGTAGGTTCCGGTAACTTCCGCATGCGTGGTTGTAACCTACCGTTGAGCCTTCTTGACGGACGAGACCTGGGCGGTGATGTGGATCTTTGGCTGGTTGCGCCGGGCATGATCGACCGGACTGTGCAACTTGGACGTGGTGCATGGGCTGCAAACTTGCAAAACAAGCTTGCGCAACGCTCTGTTCCAAAGCGCACCCCGCGATGGCCACTCCGGGAGAAAGCGGGTAGGAAGCTGCGCACCTGCATGGTTTTCACTTCCTGGTGCGCTGGACCTTGCACACATGGCTGTGGCGCAGGTGATAGGCGCTGCCACATCCAAGCCCATTCCGCCAAACAGCCTGCTGGCGGTGCTCATGGCAACAAAGGACCCTGACACAGGTACGCATCATGGATTTGGATAGATGAACTCGGCACGGGGGATCAGGTCTGGGGGAAGGGGAGAGCGGGGCCGGCGGGGGCCTGAAACCTGGAGCAGGCTGCAAACGAAATCCATGTACGTACTGACACCAGCGTCCCCCTCCCCTTCCAGGCAATGCCTATGCGTGTAATGTTGTTCTTTACTGATATCGAGAGCCCCTGCAGCATACGCGTAAAGGTAGGGCTCCCATCGGATCAACCGTTTGCCATGCTAGGGGATTTGCCATGCAAGGGGAAGCAGGATCATGGCATTCATGGACTTTGTGCCCCATATTGGGCGCGCTTGTGGCCAACATGGCACCAAGACATGATTTAGTGCAAGGCCATCACCTTGTTCCTGCCCATGCACCTCACCTGCGGCTATGCCCACGCAGATGCCCCACTGACACGTGAGCAGCTACGTTCCGAGCTGGCCATCCTGTATGTCGGCGGCTTTGAGACGACTGCGCACGCCATCGGCTGGGCGTTGATGCATGTGGCCAGTGCGCCGGAGGTACGAGAGAACGTGCCGTGACCCACTGACACCCCAAACTGGGGGTTGAATTGTCGATATCTTCAACCTCGTATGCGTTTGCATGCGCAGGTCCAGGCGCGCTGTGCGTCTGAGCTGGCGTCGCGCGGCCTGCTTGCGTGCGCCGGCAACGCGTACCGCCCGCGCACCCTGGAGTGGTCAGACCTGGGAGAGCTCACCTACATCAACGCCGTGCTGCATGTGGGATGTGGGATGTGGGATGTGGGATGTGGGATGTGGGATTATTGACATATTAGCATGCATTCAGGTGGCAGGACCCTCATAGCAGCGTATGTTACCATTGTATGCTGCACAATAAGCCATGCGGTGAGTCCCACAACGTTACAGCACCTGCCTTATGGTCCTGCACTGGCAACAGCAGCTCTTCTGGCAGCCATTGTGCTCACCCATGCATACGCGTGAGTGGCTTATACGAGAGACAGGCGGGTACAGGCTGTTACTTGCGGGCTACATACAGACATTCCACCCTGGTGGGCTTTTCTGTGTCCAGCACTCCAGGAACTAGTCCGCCTCTGACTAGGTGCGGAGGAGTGTGGGAGTGCACCAATCAGGCATCCGTGAAAGGATGGGGGATCCCACCGGTGCTGACAATGGGGCCAGTGCCACCCGATGAGGGCGTATCTCCAGCCACCAAAGTTCAGAGCCGGATCTGGACCCGGGGCTGAGACCAACGCATGCTTCGATTGGAACTCAGACCCATTGCAGAGGTGCACTCCTTGCTTGTATGTTGCAACGAACAAGCAATGCGACCCAACCGAGGAACACCCGAATGGGCACATCACTGGGCATACTGGCATGCCAGTCCTGAGGCGCATCACCCACGACTGCTCGTGTCACGCAGGCAGGATGCCATGCGAATTTACTTGCGCTGCTGCGTGCGCGTCATGTCATGCCACCGGCTTCACAGGAGTCCATGCGTCTGATGCCCACAGCAATTGGAGGCGCCAGCCGATACCTAACTGAAGATTTTGTGCTGATGGGGCGCACCATTGCAAAGGATACTACGGTGTGGTAAGCATTGCGGCCTTGGTTTGGTGCGCCACATCCGAGGTGGTGCGGTTGCAGTCCTGTCCCTGACATGCGTCTGCTCCCGATGCACCTGCCCGAGTGGCGCATGCTAGCAACCCGTCCACCCTTCATCAGTCAGTTGGTCAAGCATGCCCCAGGTGACGTATGTCAGAATGTACACAGTTGTTGCACGGTGCTGACCTGACTCACCTGAGTCCTGTACGGCAGTTGCGCCATTCACGACGGGGTATACGGCACCGAATTCTGCACGGTCTGCATCGCTCTTCCTCCACATCCGGATTTTGGCTCTAAGCCCTCCCATGGCTGAGCGGCCTCACAAGCCAGTCGTGAAAGGTAGCAATGTAAGTGTAGCTTCAACTTCAAGGTTTGTACCTCCTTGGGGTGGCTTTTCCTTGACCCTTTCTTCATGTGCAGGGTCCCCTCCTACCCCACACAGCGTAGCGCTCTCAACTTCCCTCAGCCGGATGACTTCCTGCCAGAGCGCTGGCTGGCATCGGGACAGCAGCAGCAGCAGCCGGATCAGGCCGCGCGTGACGCAGCAGCACCAACTGCAGCGGCGGCGGGCGGTGGTGCGGCGGAAGGCCCGATGTCCGCTCCGCCTGCCGCCGGGCACGGCACTGGAGATAGCAACAGGAACGCCCAGGATGCTGCGGCCGCGCCGCTTCTGCATGTGAGCAGTGTGTGCAGGAGCGTTCGCAGGAGCGCGAGGGCCTGGCGGCTGGCGTTTGCATCCGCAGCTCCCCACTGCGTAAATAATGCTGTATTTGCGGGGTCAGGCTGACATACTGTGTGGTGCACGCAATGAGCTGTGCAGCCGTGTTGCTTTGCTTTGGAACTGCTTTCCCCAACTGGAGGGCATGCGATCCGGTTGGCCAGCAAGCCCCTGATCACCGTAACGTTATGAATGTGATTGTGCCTGCCACCGGCTGCATCACACGACGCATCGTGCCAGTCCTCTTCAGTCCACATCGACACCTGGAGTATGCTCTCACGTGCCCCCACTTTGGTTTGATTTCTCTGGCATGTTCATGCCTGCAGCACAAGGGATGGCTGCCGTTCGGTTTCGGGCTGCGCATATGTGCCGGCCAGGCGCTTGCCATGATGGAGCTGCGTCTGACCATGGCGGTGCTGCTGGGGCGCTTTGAATTCGAGCTGGCACCGGAGATGGGAGGCAGGGAGGGTAAGCAATGATGCCAGACTGTCAGGAACAAATGGCCAGTGATGCGCACTGACATGCCACCAGCGGCGTACCCGCATGGGCATCACGCTTAACCATGTCGGGCGTGTGCTTTGCAACCTCGATGCATGTGACAGGTGTGGAGGCGGATGCACGTGCTGAGTTCACGTTGAAGCCAGGCCCCAAGGGACTGCTAATGCACGTGCGGGCGAGGAAGGACGTTGCAGGGTTGTAGCTGCAATGGTGGGGTTGATCGCCAATAAGTTTGCCGACGATCTCGCGACCCACGTAGCCAGGCAGGGCCCGCCCCTCCCATGCTCGGTTCCATGCATTTTAGTTGAATCGTGCATGGCGCATTTTTGCGGCTTGTATTCGGCGTTGGAGGCTGTCCTGCTGCCAGATGGGGATGTGCCAGGCGTGGTTGGCGGTTTGGGCCCTGCGGTCGAGGCCGTCATGGTGGGCTTGCCTATCCAAGGAATGCCCAAGGCACAGCCAACCAGTCACTGACGCTGCTAGCAGGCAACTCCTACGGTTGTGATGCAGCCGCAGCAGCTCTTTCATAACAGGCCACACCTGCCAGCCCCTGACCGCTGCGCATTGGAGGCAGACTAGGCACACCTTGCGCTTGCGTTTTCGATGTCCTGAACACGACGCATACGTCACATATTCCAACACTATGCTCTCTCTCCTGCTTGCCCCATGTGTGTTGCTGGATGGAGCCATTCATGCTCTGTTCACAGGTTGCCTGGCCCTCATTGCGGTCACGGCCACTGCTGCTTGTCAGTTGTCACCAGTTAACGCCTGGCTGATTCCTTTGGTGGTGTTGCAGTGCCTATTGCACTTGTTGGATTTCCGCGCTATGCCGCTTTGCCTCCTCACTGGCACCTTGCGGGGCATGCGCCTGGTTCCGCGTGTTGCCTGCCGGTGCTGCTTCCCTAGCTCCTCCATGCATTCAAAATGGGCGGGTTCTAATCGATGTACTTCCCAGTTCCCAGTTCAGTTCCCAGTTCCATGCATGCCAAATTTCCCGCGCCCCATTACTCCGCCTTCCCGGTGCCCTCTCATCGCTGTGAGCCGACTCGCGGGCGGTGTGCGCACATGCGGCGGCTGCTTGGCAAATGGCAACACCATGCGTCCACCGCCCATCCCAACCCCCGGCAGTGCCCCCCATGCTCCATCCTGGTGATCGAGCTGAGTTATGTTACGACACTTCTCGTGCGCATGCCTCACTTCGTTTGCGCTGACCAAACTGCATGCTTGCTTGCCCTGTTCTGGCACCACTGTCACCACTCATGCACACACGGGTACCTCACCCAGTTGACAGTTCCCTCAGCCTTGCATGCATGGTGCCTCTGGCTTGGTCCGCTATGACACTCTCCACTCCTTACACCTTCATCCTGGCCTGGCTCAGCGCGCTGATACGCGTGGCCTGTACATGCCTTCGCTGCCCTTTCACATGCACCCATGACATGCACTGGGTGACATGCAGGCAGGTGACAGACATATCAGCGGCTGGCTATAGCCAAAGCTGCAGCTCGGCGGCCAAGCATGACCTTTGGGTTGCATCTGTTGCTGCTATCCTATAAACTGCTTTGCCATTGCTGTCTCATCAGACCTGTTCAAGACTTGTTCAGTGCCAGGGTTGGGCTCCAGCGTGGACTGTTCATGTCCGGTGGGCTGGGGCACCCACCAGCAGCGCTGGGGCGCGTGCAGGCGGGAAGTGCAGCTCCTCTGTGTTCACCTTGCACTGCATTCACAATGCGGTTTCGAATCAGCTATGCATACCACCCACTGGGTTATGGGCTAGCCCCAATCTCTGGCCATGTCGGTCCGTACCCACGACCCAATCACGACCCAAACCGAGACACAGAAGCACAGTATATATGTTGCAGACTTGCATCGGAATGGGTTGGGGTGATACCAGCTAACATCCTATGCTATGATATACACGGAATCACTGTGCATTTCCCGACAGTGTCGCTGTCAGCTTTGCCAGTGTGCCATGTCACGTCCCATTCTCAAACCCAACTGCAGGCCAATCGCAGGCCAGCAACCCTGCGATTGGGTTTGAGCGACATTCGCAAAACCTACCCTTCCAAACAATCACCAGCCACACCAGCCGTCACACAAACCTGTATTCGCCATAGCCATACAGTATTGTGCACGCACGACAGTGAGCTTCGTATACTGAAGGACGAGCGTCTTGGGTACGCCTGCTGGCGTGTTCCTTTTCTCATGTAAGTCGCGTCAGGTCTCGCAAGGCCCAGTTCCTCGTTAGTATCACAGTACTGCGTATAGGCAGCTCCTTTGGTTGCGCAGGGGGGGGTACACTGCGTGTGTTGTATGTTGTCCAAAGGGAAGCTGGTGAATGGCGGGCAAGGCCACCCAAGCAGGATAGGATGATAGTTTGCCTGGTAAACCTGCAGGTGCACAGGTTGCAAGTCAGGTAACGTGAATACTTGTCCTTGTAGAAATACCAAGGGCGAAATACCAAGGCCGCGCGCTGCATCCGAAAGGACCCGACAGGGGTGGGGTGGACTTGCGGGGGTAGGGGTGAGAAAAGACTTTTGTGCTGACGTGCGCCACTTGGTGCGTGCTGGTGTCTTGGTGCTTGCTGGGGCTTTCAGGACGAGCTACTCTGGCGCCCCTGCGCTTCCTTTGAAGAAATGGACGGTTGCAAACGCGACGTCAGTGGTCTTGGTGGTGACAGCAAGCATTCAACCTGGGAGTGTGCAAGTGGAAAAGGATTGCAAGAAACAAAACGACAACGGCCCCGACAGTGTCTCGAGAAGTGACGATGGCGAACAGTTCATGTCCGACGATTCGGAATACACCGAAGCACGCCATCACGCCAGCTACCTCAGCCAGCCTGACGCTGCCAACAGCACACAGGTGCGCTGGAAAGTGTCACGTTGCCATAACTGCTTTTACCACCTTCGCATCCCTTGCGTTGCTTGCCATGTGCATGTTGTCACGTTCGGTTGGCAACTGCCCTCGTGCACACATGCGTCATGCAATCAGGTCCACCCTGCCCACAGCTTCGACAACAAGCCAGACTGCAGCTTGCCTGGACAGGTTGTTTCAGCCGTGGATGTCAATGACGGTACCAGCAACACCGACCAGCCGGAATCGATCAACGTTGCTGCTGCTGACCATACAAACGCGCGCACACAGCAAGAGCAGCACAACAACAGACGGGCCGAAAGTAAGGGTTGATCCTGTGCTGTGAAGCTGCTGCGCATACCTCTGCTGCTGCTGCTGCTGCTGCCCCTGTCTGCGTAGCCTGTCCATCCTCGAGTTATAATAAACCGGTGTACCTACGTTGTATGTCCTGCAGTGCACGGTTCTAGTGTCAACAAGTCTGAGTCGTGCGCCATGCACAGCAGGATAGCCCTGGAACGTGTGCACCAGCCGCCAAGCCAGTTCACTGTGCATCCAGGTGGCATTGCCAGTGGTTCAGCCCGGGCCTTGAGCATCGCACCTTGGGGGGGTGAAACTCAGGTCGGCCCGCACCCGATGGACCAATATCTCCTGGACCGAGACAGCATGGGCTTTGTGTGCATGGAGAGAAGTGGCGGGATTTCTGCAGAGGTGAGCGCTATTGCTGGTCGGATACGTCTATGCTGCGGGCAAGTGCGCTGGCATCAGACACCATGCTGCATGGCGATTGCATGCAGGATTGCATGACATGCGCCTAATGCGCCTCACATGCTACACATTGGGTGCACGTTCATGTCGTCCGCTTGTGCGTTGTGGGCGCCTGACGCGGTTATTCCTCCCCTTCTTCCTGCCTTACCTCAATCCTTCTGACAACTGACAGGCTGCTGTCGGCTCGGAAGGCGAATCCCGGTGGCAGTACGAGAACGGGATGATGGTTGTTGATGCCAGGGACGAGGCGGTGGACCTGTGGTGCCAGAAAGGCCTGCATGACGCGGTGACCTCCAGGTTCAACGCACTCGGCCACGAGCTGCTGGTCGCCTGCCGCCGCGGTGATTCTGAGGAGCTGCAGCAGTTGCAGCAGAGGATTACTCTCTGCTTCAGGAATGTCCAACGTGTATCGCCGAGCTATGAGACCCATAAGCTCCACATCGACTTTCAAAAGTACAAGGTGAGCTGCCCAGCTGCCACATTGCATGAAGCGCCGCTGTGGCAGTTTTGCTTTCCATGCGGACTGTCGGTGCTGTCGGGCATGCCTGTGGTTTGCTGGACACTGACTGGCAACCGATGACTGCTCCAACTTCGCCATGCATGTGCCTGTGGTCAATGCTATGCATCATACAGATGTTCCTGGCCACGGAGGTGGTCAACCTGCTGGATGCCATCCCTCTGCGGATCACTGGTGCTGCCACTGCTGGTACCGCCACTGGTACTGCCGCTGGTACTGCCACTGGCAGTACCAACTGCCAGCTGATTCAGGTGAGACTGTTCGCATTCGCTTGGACAGCCCGTTCAGTTGTCGCTTTTTATATTGTGTTTGCTACTGTAGCTCCTGTCAATTTGTGCAATCAACAAGCCTGCTACCGACGTGAACCACCTAGCGCTTGCTTACACACGCATCCCTCTTGCGTGACACCTCCTAACTACTCTCACACTGCCACGTGTTTGGTTATTTGGATGGCTACAGGCGTTGCCAAACAGCGTGTCCGAGCTCGATATCGCTACGCTCGTCACGATCCTGAGCAGCCTGAGTGCGAGCCCCAGCGAAGTGCAAGATGCAGCAAGTGCCCTCGAAGTGCGCAGCGCCCACCACCTTGATGCTGAGGTCATCATGAGCCACCCTGAAGCTATCACAGCCTTGACCAAGACCATCAGGTTTGGCAGCCCTGTTGCCAAGGAGCATGCTGCTGCAACGCTGCGCAACTTGGCGAGCAACGACGCGAACAAGCTTGAAATCTGCAACACGACGGGCGTGGTCGCAGCGTTGGTCGATCTCTTGCAGTCTGGCAGCCCGGGCGCCCAGGAGCACGCAAGTGCAGCACTGCAAGCCTTGGCATGCAACACTGCGAACCAGGGTACGATTGGCAGCACGCCTGGCGTGTTCGGGCTGTTGATCGATCTCTTGCAGTCTGGCAGCCCAGACACCAAGCTGAATGCAGCTGCAGCGCTCAAGAGCCTTACATGCAACACTGCGAATCAGGTTGCGATCGGCAACACGCCTGGCGGATTCAGCGCGTTGGTCGATCTCTTGCGGTCTGGCAGTCCGGATGCCAAGGAGACTGCGGCTGCAGCGCTGCAGGACTTGGCGTGCAACACCGTCAACCAGGTGGCGATCAGCAACACGCCTGGCGCATTCGGTGTGTTGATCGACCTCGTGCGGTCAGGCAGCCCGCGCGCCAAGGAGATTGCAGCTGCCGCGCTGAAGAGCCTGGCATGCAACACCGCGAATCAGGTTGCGATCAGCAACACTCCGGGCGTATTCGGAGCGTTGGTCGGTCTCTTACGGTCTGGCAGCCCGAATGCCAAGGAGATTGCGGCTGCAGCGCTGCAGGACTTGACATGCAATGCCGCGCACCAGGCTACGGTTGGCAAAATCCCAGACGTTTTTGGCGCCTTGGTCGATTCTTTGTTGTCTGGCAGCCTGCGCGCCACGGCGAGTGCGGCTGCAACGCTGCGAAACTTAGCATGCAACAACGCCAACCTGGCTACAATTGGCAACACTCCAGGCGTGTTCGGTGCATTGGTGGAGCTGCTACGTTTAGGCAGCCCAAGCGCCAAGGAGCATGCAGCTGCAGCACTGCGAAACCTGGCACGCACTGATGACAACAAAGCTGAAATCGGCAACACGGCAGGCGTGGTCAGCGTGTTGGTCGATCTCATGCAGTCAGGCAGCCCGAGCGCCAAGGAGCACGCTGTTGTAACGCTGCAGAACTTGCGATGCAAGGACGGCGGCGCGGCTGCGATCGGCAGCACGCCCGGCATATTCGGCGCGTTGGTCGATCTTGCGCAGTCAGGCAGCCTGCACGCTAAGGAGGCTGCCGCAGAAACGCTGCATAGGTTAACTCACATCGGCGCCAACCAGGTTCAAATGGTTAACGCGCCGGGCGTAATGGCTTCATTGGTTGATCTTCTGCGCTCCGGCAGCCCAAACGCCCAGCATAGCGCAGGTTCAGCGCTGCAGTTCTTGGCGGTATATGCCAACGCCGCTAACAAGGTTGCTATCCAGGTTGCGATCGCCAAGACTCCAGGCGTATTTGGCGTGCTTATCGATGTCATACAGTCAAACAACTCCAAGGTGCCTACATATATCAAGTATTGCGCAGCTGCGACGCTTGAAGACTTGGCAAGCAACGACGCGATCAAGGCCATGATCCGCGACACGCCAGGCGCGCTTGGCGCGTTGGCGGATCTGATACGGTCAGGCGAGTCACAACGAATCAAGGAAATGGCAGCTGCAACGCTGCGGGCCTTAGCAAGCAACGATGCGAACAAGGTGAAGACCGGCATCACACCAGGCGTGCTGGGCATGCTGGCCCAGTGGGCTAAGGAGCGTGTTGCGGTGCTGCAAAACTGGCTTACAGGTTTGGTAGCCCCGTCGCCCAGGAAGAAAGTGCTGTAGCGTTGTACGTGGGGTGGCACAGTGTGAACTGGGTTCTGAGCGACAACTTCAACACAATTACAGGCATGCGATTAGGTTTGCTCTGCCACCTGCAAATACATTATGCATCCTCCCCGAGCGGTTGATGGATGGCATGTGCCGATCGCCGCCGCCGCCCCTCTACACCAGGACCCCCCTCCGCCCTCACACACACGCACACACGCCGTCGCTGCCCCCCCCGATTCATGTTGTTGGTCAAGGAATGTGGTTAATAGTCTGTGTTTTGCTTTTTATTGGGCGGTTTTCCAACCACGCGAAGCATGTGTGTGTGCGTTGGCACACGTTTGCAGACATATGCGCGCGTTTGTAGATCGTTATACAGCAAGGCCGGTGCATGGCCTGCTTACCAGGAGCGATGGCCCAAGACCGTACGGAGCCCCTCATATGATTATTTAAGGTCACGTGTCATGCGTGGATCCTCACCCAGGTGCTTTGGTGGTGACAGAAGGCGTCTAAAGGGCACCCGCACGACTCCCGTCAGCAGGGTGGGCGGTGGCGGCGGTGACGGAGGTGGGGGTGAGGGCGGTGGGAAAGACGACAGCATCGGTTCAGGTGTTGGCGCTGGGGCGAGTGAGGGTGGTAGGAAGGGCGGTGGCAGCGGTGCAGGTTGGGGTGGCGGTGGGGGTGAGGGTGGCGGTGGGGGTGGGGGTAGTGGTGGGGGT
>BDDA01000726.1:7158-24979 GCA_001662385.1 Chlamydomonas asymmetrica
GAACACCCATGCCGTTGCTGCCTGGCTGCATGCCTGCAAGCAGCCAGCATGCACGCGCATGCAACGCATCCCTCATCATGAGGTTCGCTGTGCATTGGCCTGACATCTCTTCCTGCCACTGCACACACGCAGGCGTGATCCGTGTCGGCATGGTGTTTGAGGATGGCGTGTTCAGGGACACCATCGTGCCCGCCGGCAGCGGCGTGCTGATTGAGCAGGGCGTGCTTCACTTTGTGGAGAACCTCAACACCAAGGGGGACAGCCAGTTCCTGCAGATCTTTGACCACCCCAAGGCGGGCGCCTTCTTCGTTGCGCCCGCCATGGCGGACAAGGTGCCGCGTGACATCCTCAACTCAGCGTTCACGGAGCCCTTCCCCAAGGACGACGCTGGGATCATCTTCCGCAAGAAGGGCTGCGGCAGCTGGTAGACGCTGACAGCAATGGCACAGTGGTCATACATAGGATCGGGCTCGGTGCATGCAGCATAGGCGCGAAATGCAGCGGAAATGCAACCCATCACATTCCATACATGTATGCGCTCACACGGTGGCTAATCGGGTATGCACAGCAATGCAATCAGTCTACCATTCAATCCACTCACCACACTACGGACTACTTCTTTTGCTTAAAATTCAATCAATGCACTCCACGTTTCATGTGAAGGGCTCACAAATCATGCACTTCTTTGGTCAACCGGACAACTGCTGGATCATCACCCACGTGCCTTGGTCCCCCACACCGACCCGGGCCCCAGCGCCCAACCCTTGTATTGCAACACAAACGCAAGCAAGCACTGTATGCCCCTGTGAGTGGAACAGCAGTGCCGACGTGTGATATGTGGGTGACCGATCTTGGATGGCAACAGCGTTTACAAGCAGCCGCAGGAGGCGCCAGGGCAGGGCAAACAGCCATGTTCACCAGAAGCAGGGATTTGGTATCGGGTGACATGGAACGGAATGCGTGTGCAATTTCATCCGTTCCGATAGGCAAGCGTGATGTATGACAAGGCAATTGAGCGAGCAGGTGATGCCTGAGCGCAGAGTGGATATGAGTGTTCTCTTGATGAACCATGACTGCTCAGGTGGCCCACAGTCATGATACACCAAGTACGGTAGTACACGTTGCTCTGCAAATACCGCGCACTGAACATTTATGTCTGCCGCCTGCTGCTACCAGCGGAACGGCGTTCATGAGGATCAGTGGATGGCGGGCAGCTCAGGCAGCCACCCTTGGCCCCGACCACATCAGCCTCATTGACCCTTAGCGAGTCGGCGGGCGCAAACAACGCGCTTGCAGGCACACGCGCAGCCAGCGGTGGCAGGACTGCCGCACGATGCATGCAGCTTCCTTTCCAGGAGATCAAACACGGTTGGTAAAACAGGTGCAGGCCCCGTAATCAGTAAACAGCATTTCAACGGTGGCAGCAGACTTGGCATCACCGCGAGTAACAACAGTGGTGTTGAGTGTCGGCTGCAGGTGTGCAGGCCAACCAGCAGTACGATAAGCAGTTTGTGTTTGCAGTTTTGGTCGATTGACTTTCAGTTCATACAGACGGCTTGGCGAGGATCATGCTGGTACGCGTGGCGTCAGGACATGCATGCAGCCAGACATGAGCACTCGCTATCCTGGTAGGCGCACAAATTCTAGGCAGGGTACACTTACGCATGCCAAGCGGTGATTATTGCACGTTTGCGATTGTTATATCTCAGGAAGCAGCGGGTGTTGTGGTGAATCCAGGGTGGGCATGAAAGGTCCGGGTGGCACCCAAACATGAAGGTGGCAGTATCTAGGTAGGCATGCAACAGACAACGAGGCTGGGTTGTTCACGTGATGGAATCACCCTCAGCATCAGGTTGCATCGCTGTCCGAATTGGTGTGCGCGAGTGGGTGCGTAGTGGTCAGTACGCACACGAGCGTGTGTGTCAGGGGTAAATGTGTTCCCGACAGGACATGGTGATGAACGCAACGCGCTGCGTGCCAAGCACAGCCTCAAAGCCGCATGCATGCTATCCGTGGCTGCAACCACAATCCGCATTCAAAGCTAATTACGGTGAATTATGTTCCCTTCGTCTCCGCCATGCGACCTCCGTCTTCAGGAAGCGTGGGAGGGCCTTTTCGCCAAAACGCTCATAATCAGCGTACCAGACAATCGTGTTCAACGTATGAATTTGCGTGGAAAAGCTGCAGAAGGCATGGGACAACGGAGGGGGCAGGCAGGGGTGGGGTTGCCGAATGCCACAGGGCAATGCGTCACCGGACCGAGAACGTACATCCGTGGTAACACACATTGGAATAAGGTCGAATCCTGGCTGCCCGATATGCCACAGCAGGGGGCCACAACCCTCACATGCATGGTCTGAACCATTCATCACACGGAAGAATGTATGATGCCGCAGTGTGCGAAGGCCCAAACGCGTTGGCAACCAGTATCCTGGGACTGGATGCCCTTGCATGGTGGCCTTGGCACCAATGACTACTTGTCGGTGTTCCGTAAACAACAGCAACAGCAACTTTGGCTTGCCTAGAAGGACATGCTAAGCTAAAAGACTGTAGGAAGAAGTGGCCCTCAACGCGGTTGCCACAGAGCAAAGAGCTATAGGTGCCGTACATGCGATGCACGGAAAAAGGGTCCGGTTGCAGATGTACTGCGGAGTGCGCAGTCCGAGGCGATTGCTCGTAAATGCACGTGATGGCGTGCAAAGGCAGAGGCCAGGTCATGAACGCCCCGTTCTGAGGCATATGCAAGGGACGCAGACAAAGTTCGGGTTCCGAGGCCCGCAGGATCTGGGGCAGGGCAAGAACCAGCGCTCTGTTGTCGGTCGTGCGCATGCAACGCTAGCATTACGCACAAGTTATGTACGCCACGTCGCCACGTGAATGGGCGGGGCGCACTGCATGCATGGCGGTGGTCAATGCGCGGTGTGTGTGCTGCGCTGTGCCAATGAAGTCGAGAGCAGCCAGCAGGCCCCACAAGGTGTGAGTGGCAGGTCGGGCACCTCATGTGTGCGGCTCCACATATGCTACACAGGTATCTTCCTGTGCAGGCAGCTTGTGGTACGAGAAGGATGCTGAAGTGTAAAAAGCTGACGTGGCAGATCCACACAGCCAGTCTGCTGGCGCCCCAAGAACCCAAAAGCATTAAGCCCCGTTGCCCAGCAAGCCCAGCAGCAACACCCCTGGCCGTTCATGCCATTCCGTCCCACGCAATGCGTGCCTAATTCCATAATGAACTGATGAACTTACTAAGCACGCAGGGCCGCCAGTCTAGCCATTGGTCCAGTGCCGGGCACGCGTTGGTGTGATGTTATGCCACTAGCTGCTGGCCAGTTAGGCCAGTGGCACGCGCTCCAAACCACGAGTTCCATCGGAAACCACCCTCGACCCCTCGCGAAATGCTTGTCCCTCATGCCCTTCATTGTGCTCGTATCCTGTTTTGCATGGTGAGCGGTGGAGGTCGCTGGCTCAGCAAAGTGTGGCTGTGATGATGCTCAGTGCCTACGTATCCCACAAGGGGTTGTTGCGAACCCGGGCCGCGCTCTGGCTCGTGCCAGCGCTGCCGGCCGGCGACGTCGTGCCAAGCAAGCTGCTGCCACTGCCGCCGCCGCCGCCGCCGCCAACCCCTGCCAGCCCAACGCCAGCGCCAGCCGCGCTGGCGCCGAGCGTGCTGAGGCTTCCTCTCCTCGACCCGCCGTTGACGCCGATGCCCGCGCTGCCGCCACCACCGCCACCCAACCCCAAGCCTGCAGCTGCTGCCGCTGAGGGCGACGCGGCGCGTGGAGAGGCAGCCGCAACACGGGCGCTGACCGGTCCGTAATGCGTGGCCATGAGGGGTGTTGGCGACGGCGACCCGCGCCCGCCCAAATGCAGCGCTCCCCCCTCCAGTCCCTGGCTCACGCTGCGGGCGAGTGCGTCTCCCTGATGAGCGCCGGCGAAGCGGCTGCTGAGCGTGCCGGCCGGCCGCAGCGCGCTGGCGGTGTACCCGCGGCCGGCCCCTGGGAAAGTGTTTGGGCTGGCCCCGCCGCCCACCGCGCCTGCTTCGCTGCACGTCAAACCCCTCCTGCTGGGCCGATCTAGCGTGTCTGGCCCTGCAAGGAGGGCGGTGGCGGAGCGCCTGCCTGCTGCCGGGGACACTGAGCGGACTTGCTCGCCTGCTATTGTCAATGGGTGTGTCTTGCTTACAAGGCCGGCGGAAGCGGTGTGCGGTGACAACGGGAGCGTTTCAGTTCCGCACAAGGACATGGCTCGGCCCGCGCTTGCGTGTGCGTCGGCCTGCAGTGCATGCATTGGCAGGCTGGCATAGCTCCTGCTGCTGCGTACCATCGGGTATTGTGCCCCAGCCGACGCGGCGCCCGCAACGGCGGCTGTCCTTCCGAGCCCCGCCGCGGAACGCGTGAAGCCGCCATGGCTGCCGGTATCCTGGGCCGCAGGCGCAGGCGCCGGGTGCACCGTGGATAGGTTGGCGACGCTCCTGGGCCGAGGGTGCGCTGCTGCCTGCATGCCTCCTGTGAGGTGTGCGCCGAGCAGCCCGTCCCCCAGGGACGTGCGCAAAGAGCGCTCCGAAACCGCCGGCGCGGGGTCCTCCGGGCCCCGCAGCAAGGCTCTGCCTGCAGGCCTGCCCCCTGACAGGCTGGGCCTCGGGCTGACGGCTACCTGGCCCGCAGCCCAGGAGGCGGCAGCGCTGGCGGCGCCGGCGAGCACAGCCTTGGTGGTCTCGGAGCCAGGTTGGTGGTGCAGGTCCCTCTCAAGCTCCCGCCGAGACAGTCTACCCTGCAGACCACCTGCGTCTGCTTGGTCCAGGTGTGCTCTGCCGTCGAAGGCAGTAGTGCCGCTGCTCGTGACCCTCCTGCTGCTGCAGTGCAGCGCTGCACGCTGCTGCGTGCCGCTTGCGCCCGCACAACTCGAGTCAAAGGCATCATGGGCACGGAACGGCGGCTGCTCCAGGCGGGACAGCGAACGGGAAAGGCCTTGAGCAAGCTCGTTGGGCTGCACGTGCGTCGGCAAGGATTTCGCGCTTTGCAGCAATGTGGCGCGTGGTGCTCCCGTTGCTTGGCAGGGGCTGCCCATGGTCCTCTGCTGCGGCTGCCACGCCGGCTCGCCTGGGTACTCGTGCAGTGCTTGTGCTGCTGCTGTGGTGAAGGGCGAGGCGTGCGACGAAGCGCTGCGGGCGCCCGTGGCAGGGTTGGCACTTGTGCCCCGTTTCACCGAGGTGTTGCCGTCCTGGGCAAGTTGCCAGCCCAACTGAGGGCCAAGCGCGCTATGTTTCCCAGAGCCAGCAGACTCTGTGTGTCGCCGACCGCCAAAGCGTGGGCTGCCAGCGGGGTCATCCTGCCAACCGGAACGGTTGGAACTAGAGTCCTGGGGCTCTGCCTCTGCGCTTCGTGCATGCTTTGACGTTCGTTCAGCAGAGCCAGAGTCAGTCTGGCGGGTCCATGCTGCGGTGGCAACAGCTGCTGATGCGGTCACGAAAAGTGCACGCCCTTTTTCGGGTATGCCTGCATTGCCTGAGCGGTCTTCAGGCCTGACAAGCAGAAACATTGCAAGAGGGGTACCGAAAGATTATCGACAAGCGGTGCTTGTTGCGAAGGTGCCAGGACATTCTCGCCTCGCACAGCGCGCGCACTGGCTGCAATCTAATCAACTTGCGTTCAACGTGGTGCTATGAGTAGCATGTACAAACTATCGTCCTATTTTATATGAGAGCAGTGCTTGTGAAAGACTAGGCATGCTGGTGCGAGCCTGTCAGACTTCCCAAAAGCAAACGCAGCAGGAACACTTGGCCTGCCACAGGGCTTTTTCACGGGTGCTTACTTCGAAGGGTCAGCAAAAGACTTGCCACTGCTGGGTTTCTTCAAAATAGACTTCTGCAAACACATGGGCATCAAGCACAATGATGATGCCGTACAAAGTGCAGCTGGGGTGAAGTAGCCCAGACAGAGCAGGTGAAGCACACGGTAAAGCTTTGCCACCACTGACGTGCTACTCCTGAGAATGTGACAGCATGACAGCGATGCTCGAGGGTCCCAGGTGAGATTCATTATGAAGTAGCGCTGCTCGCGCACTTTTCTGTGGTACACGCTTTCGACAGCGTGCAGCACAAGCCTTACCACATGCGCCTGTGAGTTCGACGACACGGATGCTGAGGTTTTTCGCCTCTTCCATGGCTTGAGCGGCCACGGAAAACTCCAGCATGAAAGGCTGTGCGAGTCCGCTTTGCCTTTTCCTGACGACCCAGAGCCAGAGCCAAAGCACGACCATCCCTTTTCCTGTTGTCATCAAAGGCAGTGTGTGTATTCAGGGTATGCCAGTGAGCCGCACGTTTCAGCACCTGCCCGTACGTTTCAGAGGTCTTGTACGCCGCGCGACTCACGCTGTCTGGACCAAAGAACCTAGGGCTCAAACTGGGCCAAGCAAACGCCCAAAGACCGCAATGCTTCAACATTCTTGCTTGCTAAGCGGACTGCACCGCTCAAGCTTGCACTTGGCGAAAAGCCAACAGGCACCAGCGAAGCCACACCTGACTCTTGACTAGGAAGAAGGGAAGGTCCGACTCCTCGGTGTCGTGATATCCAGCAGCATTTCCTTTGGCTGCCTTCATTGTTGTTTGCTTTCAACTGTCCAGAGTTCTCTGCCGGTCCTTGTCCATGGTGCACAGTCACCCTCTAGCTCACAAATAAACAAAGGAGTCGCTGAACAAGGACTGGTAGCTGGTAGCTCTGTGTACGCTGCAAAGAATCCAAGCTCAGTCACAGTGGTTACTGGACAGCAGTGGTCAGTGGGTTGCCATGTTCATCATCGACGGCGGTAAACCCTGCGATGCGGTACAGCTGGATGAGGGGCATTTGCAAATTTGGGCAAGGGCATCCTACAAGTGATCCAATACTTGTAGTTAGCATTCAGGGTATGTCTGGGCCCCGCTGGTCAAATCCGCTGCAGTGCACACGGAGCTCAGAACGGTAGCGAGTCACGTTTGGTAGTCGGTGCAGACGCTGACCTTGGCACACGTGGGTTGATGGCGTTTGTGCTTCATATACAAATGCAGTGCTAGCGTTAAGCTCCTGTACTATCCTTGCGCCTAAACGGTGATGAGGCCGCCTGCTTGCTGCATCCCAGGTGTACAACATGGCAACCAGCCCGCAACGCTGGTTGGAACAGGTGGGAACTGAGTGTCAAGTCCAATGCGGGCAACACCATGCCACACCATGTACGAGCGTCCACACTGGCCACCGCAACCACAAGCCGCATTTCATCACGCTGATGGTTCAGTGTGTGCATAAGCAGGTAACATATGCATGCCACAGTCCTTTGCACTACCTACGCTGCTTGGATTGCACAACCGCCTGCCAGCTCGCTGCGTCGTGTGCATGCACCAACTCAAACTGCACCTCGACTGCGATTCGCGCACTCCTCCAAAGCCCTGAGCGGATCGGTGCAGCCACGATCACGCCTTCACTCGCTTGCATACTTGCTTGCGCGCCCACACACAACGCAACCATACGCATGGCTCAGCTCGATGCATCGCCCTGGCGGATTGCGGTAGCGCCTCCGCCTCAGCGGACGTCGTCGAGCTTGCCGATGCGGTGGCAGACGCCGCGATTGTTGCGCCTCGGCTGGCCAGCAAGGCGATCGCAGTATGGCCTCCGCCTCAGCCTAGCTACTGCCACAGCCCCGACGTGGTGTAGTAGTCCTTCCCGCCCGCCTTCATAAACTCTCCAAAGGACGCGTACTTGGGCGCCCAGCCGCCGAGCGCTGCGCGGCTGGCGCTGTTGTCCACGCGCTTGCCCTTGCTTGCGGGAGCTCCGGTGAAGTTGACGGTGCCCTGGAAGACGCCGCTCGAGAAGCAAGCGTCCATCATGTCCTGCAGCACGCACGCACGCATGTAGCGGCGCACATGGCAAGCGCGTGTCATGCACACGTACGAGCAGACACTGCAGCACTCACTCCCTCAGTCCCGTCAACAGAGCACGTGCAAGGACGGTGTCGAGCACGGCATGCATGTGCAGTTGTGCACCAGACATGAGCCTACACATTGTGCAGTGTTCGGACGGAAGCTGCCCTAGGCAGTGCGTTGCGGCACAGACGCTGGCCTTAATGAACGCGCGGCAAATGGTGCGGGCGGCGGAGGCAGAGGCGGAGATGGGGGCCCAGCACATGTTTCACTGGTCCATCGCTCCAACCCATTTCCAGCCTGGTCCCAGGCGTACAATCCTACACCAGTACCTGGAACGTGACAGGGCTGCCGTCTGCGCCGATGAAGGTGCGTCCCCGGAACGGCCCCTGGCCATCCCCCCGCAAAATCTGCACTCAGGCGAAGCAACGGGTGAGGCACTTTTGGTGACTCAGGCCAAGCACATAGGGCACAAAATCCACAATCAAATCCTGAGCTTGCTGCATTCTCCAAGAGCCTCTCCCCCAGACGGGGCAGACGCCTCAACATGCAGCTCACCACTCAAACCAACAGTACGTGCAGGTACACGTAGTGGTCCCTGATCCGTTCTTCATGAGACCACCATCCCACCCAAATACCACAGCCCACCAAATGGGCACCACCAATGTGCGCTCCGCATACATCAATACATGCAGGACCTGCAACGCACGACACCATGAGGGGGTGTACAGGCAGTACACAGCCAGGCCACCCACCGCAGCAGCGATGCTTGCAGCATCCTCGTAATGCAAGAGGTTGACGGTGTAGCCGCCCCACCGGGCCACGTCCTTCACCTGTACATGTCAGCATCGCAGCCATGCACCAGCACATGATTAACTTGACTGCCAAAATCACTGGCGGTCCCCTCAGGCTTATCCTGCTGAGGTGCGAGTACCATCCTGCTGATGCGCGATCGCTGTCCTGCAGCTCGCAAGCATACACATCCACAATACACACTGGTGTGTGGAATTGCACGCCGTAAACCTGCCAGGTGTGGGCGCGCACTGAAGAAAATGGCGCTGATATGCTTGGGATACACCGCGGTTTGTTGGTCCACCATGAATGCACAATACGCTGTGCAATCCGCATGCCGCTTGCACCAGGTCATCATCAAATCCATCAAGTACAGCGCCGGCTGAGAGAGCTGCATGTGACCGCCTGGATTCGACTCAATCCAACACTGCAAATAGTGAAATAGTACTTGCACACCTTGTGGTGGCGCATTTCTCCGTGAATTTCTACCCTCCGCAGTGCTTGCAACTAATCTCACATGCGGTGATGCGGCCGTCCTGCGCTGCGTCGTGCACACCCAAGCAGCATGCAACTGATGCCTGCGTCTCCCCGCCCATCCCGTGCGCACAGTGCACATCAACCAAGCTCACACCTTGATGAAGAAGGTGTGTGCGCCGCGCTGCGCGTGGTAGAGGCCCACCAGCCGCACCACGTTGCCGCCCGCCTGCAGTGTCACAGGACGGCCAAGGACAGCACGGCACAGCAACTTGAGGCATCGTGATAACACAGCAAACGCGGCCCTTGACACATTGGTTCAACACACTTAACACACCACGATACACGGGGTGATGATATACACTGGGCAGCACCAGAGCTCAATACAAAGAAACAGCGCACGGAGGCAATGTGCAAGACTGCAAGCTCCCCTCCATTCGGCGTGATGTAGCGCAGCGAATGTCCACATGCACGGCAGCCTCTGCGTGCACGACAATGCAGGCAGCAATTTCGTGCCAGCCTCGTCGCCCGGTTGACTGCACAGGCCGCGCACGCTGCCCACGCATGGGCGCACGTGCACGCGTGCAGTGTGTGTGCCCAGTCACGCACCTCCAGCACCGCCTTCTCTGCCCCCAGGAGCTTGTCGCTGCTGGGCCCCGCGCCGGGTGCCACGGTGGGGCAGTTGTCCTCCGTGACGACGCTGCCGTCGTCCACCGCGCACACACCCATGGAGGACGTGAACACGAACGAGCCGCTGCCGTCCCACAGCGCCAGCGCCGCCTTGACCTGACGGTGTACCGTGCACGCCAGCACACACAAGCATGCAGCTCACGGGGTGTGCAGTGGGCGAAGTATGGCAGTTAGAGTTGCATCCGGTGGCCTGACAGACCATTAGGGGCACATGGGTGCATGTGGCATGTGTGAGCGACAGCACAGCTGCACACCGACTGTACACAACGCGTGTGGATGTGTGTTTTGGAGTCAATGTGTGCGCGTGTGCCTCAACGGAGTGCACACGCTGCACGGCGAGAAAGCCCTGCGGGGCAATGCAGGAAGTGCACAGCAGCGCTGCCAGCACCTTGCCGAACGCTCGCTACCGAGGGACCTGCTGACTGCTGTGATGCAGGCGTGGATACCAAGGCCACATCCATTGTGTGCTGCAGGTATGCACGCCGTTGTCACAACCATGTCGGCATGGCTCCAATCTGAGATCGCATCCAGGCGGGTGAGGGTCAAATGGATGCAGCATATGCACACATCGCGCACGAGTGCATGATGAGGGTTGCGGATACGGTCCACCGCAATGCATCCTACGGTCACAGGCAGCACTCACGTCAGCCACATAGTCTTGGCTGCCGGAGGGCGGCGCTGCAAAGGCAACGTACGCAAACTTGCGCTGCGGCAGTGTCTCGCGCGTGTACGGCGTCAGCCCCATCGCCTGCAGCCTGCAACACACCACACGGCTCAGACGCACACACGCACAGACAGCAGGCACGCACCACAGTGTCCTGCCTAGGGAGGAGTTGAAATATGCACGCCAGTGAGGTTGGCACGGAAGGCGTGTGCTAGCGGCACCACCAGATCAACGAGCGCCTGCCGGACCTGCTGTGGTTGGTGGTTGAGTTTGTGAGCCCGAACGCGGCTCCGCCGGGCACCGTCTCAATCCACTGCTTGCCCAGAACCGCGCCCAACACACCAGGTCCTACAACCAAGAGGTCCTTGCTTCCTGGTGCATCTGCAGTGAACCAAGGAGTCAGGCGTGCTTGCTGTCGGGGCTGCTCAAGCAAGATGCGGGAACGGTGGTTGTCCTTGGGGTGAACTCTTTCATAGCACTGATAGCACAACAGTCTGTCCAACCTGTGGTCGCAGCAGCTGCGGCAACATGCGACATCCTGGGTGCGGCTCCACTGCCTGCCAACACTAGGCCAGCGCTCGCAAGCGACAACGCCCGTCGTGATACCACTGAGCTGCCTGCTGCTACGCTAGCTGCACGTGGCTGGATAGGCCTTGACGGTAACGCTGAGTGTACAAAAGGCTTGTTGCTGAACCGCTGTGCCTCTTGTTTGCACAACGAGTGCCTTGAGGCAATCATCATACCCGGTTACACACAACGGTGGTGCGATGGCAAACAGAGTGAGGATCGAAAGCATGGCCAGTGATGTGTGGCATAACTGTGCTGTGCCAATGCAGCAAACAGAGTTTCTTTGTACAGATCCTACGCTCTCTGCATGATGGCTTTGCCAACTGCGATGACAGCAGGAAGCAAGAACCACTCACGACATTCCCACGAACACATACAGCAGACTATCGCAATCTATATGATCTCTTGACTCAGCGTGCTGACCAAAAGCCCCAGGCAGAGGTGCGCTACGCTACCTCCCTGAGTCACGCTGCCGCCTGAAACACTCCACAGCCCACCCGGTAACGACAAAACAAAACTACACATAAAGTGGCGCGATGTAGAGTTCTACAAGCACAACGCCGCAAGGCACACTATACCCCGCAAGTGAACTTAAACAGGAGCACTTTCTGCCGCTGTGCTGGCCGATAACCGTTTCAGCAAAAGCAGCTTCACTGGCACCTGCTGTGCTGCTCAACCAACTGAGGCATGCAAGAGGCTTTGCAGCGCGCTTCCCAAAGACTGCGGAACTTGCCAGAGGCATCTTTGGGAGCTGCGCAATTGCAACCGCGTCTTGCATGCCAGAGTTGTCAGCCAAGCACACATGGACGAAATAAGAACCCAGCATATTTGCACAGGCGCTTGGGCACCTGGAGAAGGTCCAGAACAGGACATAGAAACCTGTCCGGCTAACTGCTGCTCCACGACCTCCAGCTAACATGAAACGCCTTTGTGGCCAGGCGCTCACAAGCAGCCGTCCGTATACGCAGCAGACTTCTCCAGCACCAGCAAGCGCCTACCGGGCTCAGCCACCTCCTGCACAGCCTGGAGTCACTGCGCACACAATGCAAGCAAGAGGACGAGTGGTGAATCTCTGAGCTGCTTACGTTTGCTTCTGGTGAGCACTCTAGAAAGTCACAGCGTAGGTATTGCACAATACATCTAGAAACAGCACGCTTACGTGTGTTTCCTGACGTGCCTCCGATGCCGTCCAACCCCGTCACACGTGGACGCGCTCGCCCAGGAACATCATCCACTTTTTTCTTCTTCGACAGTTGTTTTTGAGCTGCTTGTGGGTCAAACATGGTCTCGAAGCTGCAGTTACAGTAGGGCCACAGCAACCCCTAAACAATCACTATGACGGTCATGCCACACGCATGCACAACAGACTGCGGTGCGGCAGACCTTGCAATGCAACCAACACATATAACAGAATGAGAACAACAACAAGCGGAAAGTGAGGGTAGATGGTAAGCCATGCTAGCATGATGCGCTTAGTGTTGCCGTTTGCTTGCCGCTGACCCATACGGCCACACATCCAGACCCCCAGTGCACTTACAAAGTCACAATCTGCTCCCAGATAGAGCTGAGATAATCGGTTACTATCGACAGGCGCCACACGCTCCGCTTTTGCTGCACCGCGCCTCGAGTTATGTACACCATCTTTCCGGCACTGTTGTGGTTGGGGTCAAGCCCCTAACGGAAGGCAGCAGCTATATTCTGTTGGTTCAACAAATACGCTGAGGTTGGTGGGGAATCTTGAAGGTTGAAACGGGCGACTTAAAGTTTGTCCCTACAAACGGTGTCGAATCCGGTAACGCCGTACGCAGGTGAACCTTCTGAACCTTAAAATCAGTTGTCAGTAAGTCTCATCACAAAAATGTATGTTCCTATGGATTGGGCTCGTCGGCTTTTCCAGAGCGTAGGCTTCGCTGGCGGATGACGCGACGTCTCCGGGGCTAATCGATTAAATCGACATGCACCGCCACCACCCTCCTCGCCATGCCTCGCTCAAAGATGGGCACATAAGGCACTTGCCTAAGTATTGTGCCGTTGACTGCTTGCATTTGATGCGTCCACTAATCTTGAATGCTGTCACACTTGCTATGCAGGTCACAGCCCTCCAGACGTGCATCAAGCAGCTATGCTGGGGTTCAGCTGTGCCTCTTGCCAGCGCACAATAGGACTCCTGCTGCTCTGCTGCGCTGCAGAGCCCCCATCGTCAGACATCACCCCATTCTGTCGCACCAACAAAAACGTCAACGCAGCACATTAGGTGCACACCACGTGTAAAGCAGTACGGCAAGTCTGAGACACTGACACCCCAGCAGCAACACCACAGGGTCAACCCGCAGGCCCTGGCCCATCACCGGCCTCAGCACCAGCGTCACCCAGCACAGGCTGACCGGGCTGCTGATGTTGGAAGCTCCAATAAAGCAGCAATATCACGCCCTCCTCCACCACCCACCACGTGTGTGTCCTCCTGACCTGCGAGCTCGCTTCCAACGCCAGCAGGGCTTTAACTCACGGAGCGTGCAACTGTTGCATGTATGGTGGTCGGTGACTCCGTGGGTTCCGCCCGCCGCATGAGCCTTTCGGGTGACGTTTTCGACACCATGAACTATGTGCAGGACGGCCCTGGTGCCGAAACAGTCGCTGGCGCTGGTCCCGCGCTGCTTGCACTCCAGCTTACACCCCCTCAGGCAGGATCTGCAGCCACCGTGGCCACCGCGGCCCTACGCAGCTCTAGGCAGCAGCCGCAGGCCGTGCAACAGCCAGAGCGAGTCGTAAGAAGACGGCGTCACGTACGAGCCGAGCATGCCGACGCGGGGCGTGTTTTCCCGCGCCCTGCCGACATCAGCCGCGCCTACGGCGGCCTATGGCGGCGACACCGATCCTGGGCAGCAGCTGAAGGTACCTGAGCAGGACCAGGCGCATATGAGGTGCAGTACGGTGTGGTATGCGCTGCAGGCGTACCGCACGCATGTGGGGCTGGCGGGGGGACCCTGGGGAGGACACGCCCACGGCTCCACCAAGCTGTACGATGAGCAGGTGTGTGTCTCTGCGGCCTGCCCAGGTGCATGCATGTCAGGTGTGCTGCATGCATGGTGCCGGCACGTGCCGCATTGTGCTGTATGCGGTGCCACCGGGCGCGTGTGAAAAGACATGCAACGCGTGAATCACGCAGCCCATCGTGCATTCGTGATGGGTACGTTCCAGATCATGCATGCAAGTCTATCTGTGGTCCGACTGCATCCGTGATTCGTCACATGGTCGCCGCTTTTGCACAAGACGATCGGCTTGCAGTCATTCAGTTGTGATGCAGTGCCGTCAAATTTCGGGTACATGGCACTGATGCAGAATGACACAATCATCCACCTGAATGCGGATTGCATTGCAGGCCAGAGGTGCGCTGAAAGTTGCTCGGCTATCAGCAACACCATCCACGTATTCCATGTTACACCTGAACATGAGGAACAAAAGCGGTGATCCACATAAGCATGATGAATTGATGACCCAAATGGCCACATGCACTCTCGCCTCACTCGGCAACAGCAACCGTAAGAGTTGAGGCACAGCACGAGCCGTTCGACAAGGCCATGCAGCTGGTGTCGGCCAAGACCCAGATCGGCGGCATGACGGCGCTGCAGAAAGCCATCGCGGGTGACTCGCTGGGTTGCACGGGCGAGGCGCAGAAGCTGCACAAGTCTGTAACGGTGAGCGCAGGCGGTAAGGCATAATGCGCATAGGCTGCCTGATGTAATAGAGCGTGAACCCCCCTGTAGTGCTGGACTGGCGGGCATGAGGAAGGGTTGAGCTACAGACATGAATGAGTGAGTTCCCTTTGACCCCAGGCAATGCTCCCTTTATCGTCTCGTCTTCTCATTGTGCCAACTGGTCGCACACACAGAGACTGAATTCCAGAGTGCTGGATGCATGCTTACAACTGCAAGGCCGCTGCACGGGGGGCCAGTGAGACACGCATCGCTCAACTGATATACGCTCGGATTGGCACACGCCATGCACTCATGTATCACGCGCCACATGCGCGAGAGTCGCCTCCATAAGCGGACAACTCCTGCTTGGCTTTAGCTTGGACACTGCGCATCCACTCCTTCACATTTGTACCGGAATTCACTTCGAGCGCTGTAACCTCTGCGGCTGTGCCCCCGCCCCTGCCCACCCATCCCTGCAGTGTCGTGTGGCGAGCTCGGAGGAGTTGGAGCAGCAGCACTCACGCAACGCGCGAGGCTGTACTGTTTGTACACTCGGCTGGCGCTAGGCGTGTGCCTGAATGGTGCCCCTCCTGCTGGTATGGTGGGAGGCCTGGCGCTGGCCAAGAGGCTAGGCTGCATTCGGCGGCACAGCTGTGTACGGCATGTTGATTATGTTGCGTGGCTCATCGGCATGGAGGCCGCATGTGTATTGGGATGGGGCGCGTGTGCCAATGGCCCTCCTGCTGCGGGTGGTGAGGTTGACATTTGCACCAGCGGCTGTCATGCATATGCTACATGCAACTGCTGCACCTGACGTCCATCCTCCATGTGCGCCTGGGCCATGTGCTTGAGCCTCCGATGCTGCCCATGTGCACATCGCCTTTCAGGGTACCAGTCAGGGCGCCCACCAGCCAGATACACAATTGCAGGCAAGCTCACGCCTGGCCTTGCGTGCGGTTGCCTTACAAGCAGCCATTGCTCATGGCTTTGTGCGGTGGTTTGGAGGCTGTCGGCCAGTGCAAACGCAGTTGTGTAGAAGCATGCTTGTACAAGGATGTGTGGGTGCTGCCACCGCCACGGCTCAATGGTAGCACATGGCTGGACCACTTCTCGTGCTTGTTCCCTCACTGGCTGGCAGTTCGTGTACAGGCCAACAGCAGGTGGCTTGCATCTCGGGCGATCAGCCGTGTAGCAGATGGACCCAGTTGCAGCCTCGGGCATGTGACCACTGCCATGATGGCTGCAGCTACGGTATGCATTACCGGTATAAAAATAGTAGTTCCGGACTGTCAGGTGTGCGTGTAAGCAATGGATGTGCATGCTTCCGGCAGAACACTGTGTTTGTATCAGCGACGGATGGATGTAAGTTTTCAAAAACAAACGCTGTGTCCTTAACAACGGATGGAGGAATAAATGAATCTGTGCCGGGATTCCACACAAAAGAGAATACTGTTGCAATCATCTGACCGACTTGTACGGCTGCCCCACACAATGCATGCCGCTGTGCAAAGTGGGCTGCAGCTGCTCGGCCAAACCCACACACTGGCTGCTCACAGGCGCACCACACCACCATGAACCTCACCCCATCGCCCCCACCGCCCCCACCGCCATCACCACCGGGCATCATCTATTTACGCTTGTCCGCCTCTGCTGCCTGCACCAGCACCGCCTGCGGGGGCGTGTCCGATCCCGCGCCTGACAGCTGAGCAGCGGCGACCAGCTTGTTGTGCGCGCGGATCATATCCGCCACATACCCATCGTAATAAGATCCCTGCGTGCACACCACACCACATGGGCGTAACTTCAAGGTCCTGATCGTGCTCAAACACCGCAGCACCTGTGTACAATGCCGCCCTTGGCCCCTGTGCCATGCATGGCCGTTTGCATCTTTGCAGTACGCGATGTGGCAGTTGGGCGCGATCACGCATGAATACAAAACGCCCCTGCGCAACACTCTAGGAGTTGTCAGGCTACATACAGTGGTGCATGCACTGGGCACAATGGTGAACCCAGCCGGATTGCAATGAAGCCATACATGCATGCTTTTGGCAGTGCAACGCGCAACAATGACTCCACCCACATCCTTTGTGGTGCTCTCGGGGCTGATGGCGAGGATGTCCCAGCTGCCCATGCCCCACAGGAAGCAGGCGTTGACGGGGTACGTCGGGCCGCCGCCGCCGTTGAGCCACTCCAGCGTGCGCTGGTAGAAGGTGCGCAGGTACTCCCGCACCTGCAGGCGCGCACGCAAAGACGTGGCACCAGCGGGGGAGCTCAGGCGCCATTACAGGCACCACAGGCAGCCCTTGTGAAGTTGTGACTAACAGGAGGTGGCTGACATAAGGCAAGCAACGCAGCCAAACACCTCGAACCCACTTGGCATGGGCACCTCCCCCTGCCTGCCCCTCTCCTGCCTCAGGACCGCACCTGATACTCTCAAGTGACCACGCTGATTCAAGTCACCCTGACTCCAGGCAACAGAGCGAGGGTGTGACCGACAAACTGACCCATGCAGTGTTGAAAAAGCAAGTGGTTTTCTCCATGTTTGCCTGTGTGGGGGCGGTTAGGGTCTGGTGGATGGGGTGCACATACCTGGGGAGACCTCCACGGGTCTGTGGTCCTGCTGTAGGAGCCCCACACACCGTAGAACGGGAAGCGCGCGGCGTCCGCGGCGGTGCGGGCAGGCAGGTTGCCGCTCACCGACACACCGCCGCCCAGGCCGTACTCGCTGCGGGCAACACGAAGGTGAGGCGTTGGATTCTCAAAAGCAGCAGGCGCTCAGGTTCATGCCGTCCTGTGTACTGTGCACGATGGCCGGCGGCCGCTTGTGCATGATGCGATTATGGGACTATGGTCAAAGCAGAATGCTTCATTGCAGGACGCTCAAATGCCTTCCTGCATGCGCTGCTGAACGTGAAGGTTCCCCTCCCACTCATGCCAGCACTGGTTGAAGTTGATGGATTGACCATACAATTATGCTGGTTTGTACGCATTCGCCTCACCGCAACCCGAACACCCCAAACACCGAGTGTGTTGGTCAGCGGGGGGGGGGGGGGC
>BDDA01000726.1:26011-60928 GCA_001662385.1 Chlamydomonas asymmetrica
TTCTGAATGAGCTCCGCAAGGTTGATGCCCACGTTGGCAAACTCCTGAAACACCAAAATGCAGTGCAAGATGACGCTTTGCAGTTCATTCGCCGTCTTATGCACAGAGCATTCCAAGGACGTGCCCGAAGCTCCTGTGGGCTCTGCCTGCCGCGGCTCACATGCTTACCTGAAAGAACTGAAAGGCGGCGTTCTGCAGCTCGTACATGTTGAAGTCTGGGCTGAGCGCAGCGTACGATGATATGCCGATGAAATCCACAGCGTTGAGCAGCACCCTGCCATCCGAAAAAGAGAGGCACCAGACGCGCAGGCATCATCACTCATCAAGCAACGGCGATTGCAGTACTTGCAGTGAGATTGCATGGATTATTATTATCGACAAACGCCAAACGCGTTGCCGTCAGCAGACTTGCCATTTCCTCATGCTACCGGCATCGCTCCTGAAGGGCAGGAAAATCAGGTTTTCAGGCAACCAAAAGTACCCTGCAGGCACCGCACCGCACATGCTTGCTCACATGATGGCCGGGTAGTCGATCCCGGGCACGCGCCCCTTCACAGACACGTTGTCCTGAAGGCGGCGCCGCCCGGTGAAGAGCTGAGAGACGCGGCTGGCGCTACGGCTGGCGCTGCCGGGTGTAACACCGTCGCCGTTGGCCGTGTCAAGCCTGTCCATACACGCACGTGCGTGGCAGCAGCGCACATCAGATCTGGCTGCTTGCACCCCGCATGCACACGGCTTGACGACGCATGCAGCCTGGGACGCGTGGTCAGTGCAAGGCAGGCCAAGAGAGGCAAAACCTTGGAAACATGGTCCCCGCAAGGCTGCTGCCATGTGTGCAACCTCAGTCAGTGCATGCGAACAGGTGGGGGGCTCCGCTGAGTCCACGCACTTGTTGAAGTTGAAGCTGATGCCGAGCTTCAGGTGGCGACGCGGCGGCGGCGAGGGCCCCGACATGAGGCGCTTGGCCAGGTCCGGGATGACGTCGTGGTACTCCATGGGGTACCTCATGATGGTGGCGCTCATCTCACCCTGCATGCATGCATGGGCATGGATTGCATGCATCTCAGTAGTTGAAATGCTTGGATGATGGCATCTCACTCAATTCATCGCCTGGCAAGCGCTATTGGATGATGACATGCATGGCTTGAGGCAGAGCAGGCGTACCCAACGCTTGACTGCCCAATGCCGCATGCCCACCGCACACATGCATGTGCAGGCGGGGGCCCTCACCTGCATGGCCAGCCACACACGCGTGGTGGGCTTCATGACCGCTGCGAGTGTGTCCACTAAGGGGTACAGCATCACATCCACATAGCTGAAACCGTTGTGCCTGCAGCCATGATTAGGGCACAACAGCATACACGCTGCCTTATCACTGAAATGATCAAACACGAGCAAGCAGCACTTCACAGTTTGGAGGGCTGCATGGCATTCAAGCACAGGCAACAGAAGCAGCAGTGGATGCCAGCAGTATGCAGTGACTTGCTTCTGTGTGGGTGAGAAGACGAGGCCGTTGCGCCACGCCAGCGATTTCCCGCCGTCGTCCAGGTGCGGAACGATTGAGATATCCATGTTGAGCTCAATGGCACGAGTGAAGCACAGCTTCAGGCCATCCCTGTGTGTGGGGGGAGCATCATAAATTTATAATGGAGCACGCATGGGTGGTGCAGGCAACCGAGCGGAAAGTGGGTGGCTTAAGGGGTGAGGAACCAAAGCACCGAGTCACGGGCAGCAGAGGGCTGTTGTCGGACAATAGCGTGGACCGGACACCCAAAATCAGGGCATGATCGATAAGTCGCTGCGCACATCTGTAATGCGTCACTTGCGGGTTGTCCTCCCACCTAGCTGCATTCAGGGTTGCTGTGCTATCCTGCTGAGAGCGGGGGATGGTGGTGAGGGGGTTGCTCACCTGAACAGGGCCAACGCCTCAGCAGTGAAGGCCAGGCAGCGTGTCGCCATCTCGTTCATGTAGCAGTATGTATCGATGGAGCCGTCGCTTTTGGCGTCGATCCAATAGTGCGTCGGCACCTGCCAGCGCACGTACAGCGGACTTGAGCCAACATCGAGCATTTTACATGTGCACACCAAAATGGTGACATAGTGCATGCATCGATGCAAGTCAGAGCACCCTTCTGGCATCACTGCATAGTGCATAGGCATCATGCTGCTGCACCAACGCCTCAGCACTTAGCGCTGCATTGCGTGGTGCATGCATTTCCGTCTGGGCATCAGAGCGCCCCCCCACACCCCTCATCCATCCCGAATCCATCCACAAGTACCCTCTCAGGGCCCGCCCCTTGACTCACAAAGTTGATGCGTGTGTTGCCGAACTTAGCGGCCCTGTTCACCGAGTCTGTGCAGCGAGACGTGAAGGGCGGCACCTTCTGGTAGGCCTCCCAGTCAAACAAGCCCAAGATCATGACGGTCGGGTCCAGCGGCACCGCCGCCCGGCCCGCTGCTGTCAGCACCCTGCCGCTGTTGTCCAAGGCGCTGCCGCCACCGCCACCCACCGTGGCACCGTGTGTGCCGGTATAGTTGCTCGTGAGATGCACTCTGTCCCCGCTGTGGTTGCTGTAAGCATGATGTTGCTGGGGCTGCAGCCTAGCATGCACGCTGCTGCCGCTGGCGTCTTCTACAGCGTCAAGTGGGGGCCGGCTGCTCTGGCTGCTGCTGACAGCCAGGGCGGCAGGCGTGAGGTACACCAGTACAAGGCCTATGTCCAGCAGCGCCACCAGCACAGTGGCAAGGCTGAGCAGCTGCCGGCCATTGTACCTGATGCGCGGCGCTGACTGCCATCTGCTGTGGGGTGGAGGAGGAGGCAACGGCGCTGCTGCCGATGCAGGAGCTTGGTCACTCGGAAGGGCGGTGCTGCTTCGCCGATGAGCAGGCAGGGGTGTACATGCTGCAGCGCCTCCAGCCTGCTTGTGCAGGCGGGCAGCAGGCGCTGCTGCTGCCGACGCGGTTGAGACTGAAGCTGGGTTTGCCCCTCTGTCACTGCTCTCAGGCAAGCCTGCTATGCGCTGTGAATTGTCATCGGCTGCTGCTGCTGCTGCAAGGGATCCGCTCGAGAAGCGCCCTACTCTTGTTGAGTATTGATTGCTGGGCTCTTTCCAGGTTCTGTGTGTTCCGGGGGGTGCCCCCATTGCCTATTGCCTTGCACTGCTCAGCCTATCTTCCACGGTTGGTGGCACGCTGAGCAAGCAGCACTATGCAGCCGTGGGGTTACGGGGCTCAGGCCACAGGATACGAGCCCAGATTGCAGATTGTTGGTGTGTCAGCGCAAGCACCTGTTAGTGTCCTATGTCGTGGGTCACACTACTGCGCGTGTGCAACGGCGGCCTGTGCAACGGACGAAGGGTATGTGCGGGAGTAGTGCCTCGCCGCCTGCTGCCATGGCCTCTGAGCTTGGTGCATGCAGCCCTGGCGCGTCTCCCTCACTCCAGCAGCGCACGAGGCGTTAGGTGGCAGCGGCCAAGCCGTCTGCCACCTTGTTAGGACGTCCGAGGCTGTCGATTTGACAGGTCAGGCACCTTTCATACTGAGCGAGACCTGATTACACACCTGGCCGTACAGCAGTACAGAAGCATACTGCTTGGATTCCAAAGACTGCATCCAAGGTGAAATCTAGGCGTGTCTGGCAGGGCAGCAGGCAGTCAGGCAGCTACAGCTATGGCTATAGCGGACATGCAGCGCACAATACAACAGCGCCGCTGGAAAAGAAATGCCATGCTGCCCGTTGCTGTCCTGAGCTGCATGTACTTTTGCGCTTGCTGTTGTCGTTGCTGCTGTTTGTTGCTGTTTGCACTTTGCACCCAGCCTGCTGGACATTGCTGCAAGGGGCTGTCCTCTGTACGCATTTGCGCCTGAGGGCGAGGGACCGCCAGGGATGCACGCAGCTGAGGTGTCGCACATGTGTATTCGACCACGTAACTATCATGACCGGTTCTGCTCACCGTCATTATCAAGGATCAGGATCCCAGGAAACACGCTCAAAAGCCGCTCGCTAAGGCCATCTGCACGGTCCCTTGTCCCTGCCTGCCCTTGCGGATTGCGGCAACCCTTGCGTGCCCGCTGCAATGGGGCTGGTTCAGTTGCCGACGTGTGACCATGCCGCGGCTGGCACCTGCCCTTGCGTGCGTGCACGGTGTGCTGCCGCATTTTCATTTTTAGCCCTGAATATTCGCTGCTCTGGGTGCTGCGCTGCAACAAAGTCATGCTGCAAGCGTGCATAGCTGTACCACTGACACGCTCAAAACGTGTGACTTGCTCGACAGTGCTCGATAGGCCGCTTTGATTGCAGCGCATATTTGCTGTGTAAGTGCTGCTTGGTGCAGAGGGTGGCCACAAAGACTTGCGCACATCTAAGTCAGCTTTACCCAAGCCAGCCAGGTGTAAGAATGTAAGATGTTAGGCCTGGAAAGATGGATGCTGCCCTGCAACCAGTGCCTGTGAGGTGGCTGTACATCAGCATAGCGTGCGCTTGCATAACAGGGGTCTGGGTTTACACATTCAACACCGACACCAGGCCGCCAGTCCAATGCCAAAAACGTAATGGGCTTGCAAGGGGTCATGCCAATCTAACGTTTCTGATTTGTCCGGTACGCCCACATGGACCCTCCGTGCCCCAGCCCCAGCCACCGCGTCCAACATGGGCTTACACACTCCATCACTACCACCACACGCCTGCATTGCGCAAACCCAGCCCCATCACACATCCTGTATCCTGTGCCGGTCCTGTAGCTCATCATGATGTCCCTCTTCATTTGTAGTCCACTTCGTCAATCTCTGATGGAAGCATCTTGTGCAAGCCGCCCCATGCTGCCCCTGGACACCACCAGATGACAAGCAGCACGCGTCAACGAGGCGGTCAGGCGCATTGTGAGCCTGATGGTGTAAGCACACCCGCTGCCCACACATCGCACCGCGGTGCCACATCGGTCCCCATCAGCATGCAACAGATCAGGTCAGCAGGCCCAGAAGCTAAAGGTGTGGGCAGCCACCTCGTACACATCAGGTCAGGACCTGAAGCAGAATGATGCGCCAACTGCACTCCCAGCAGTCGCCCTGGCTCCTGCAAAAAGTCAGCCCTGCATTGGGCGCTTGTACGGGCCTACAACCACCTCCGCTCGGCTCCGAATTCATCCCTGTCAGGTGTGGGCAGTCGCGTCTTACCAGCATCACTGCCGCCGCTGCGTTGTACTTGTTGCTGCGCCGGGATGCCCAGTGCTTGCTGCGCTGAGGCAATGCGGTCAGCGCCCAGCGCGGCGGCGACGGCGCCGGCCAGTGGCGGGGCGGCGGCGGGCGCGGCAGCGACCGTCGCCACCGCACGCTTGAGCCACCGGTGAAGGCGGGGCGCTCGCAAATCTGCATGCGGTAGCACAGGACACACACGATGGCAGCGTGATGGCGTGCATCTGCCCATGCGGCATGTTGAGCTCACCGCAGCCAGCGGGCCGATGCATGCTGAGTACGATAGGGCATGGCCAGTGCCCATTCCTGCCTTGCAGTTCTGTGTGTGGAAGATTGGTGTGCGGCTGCGCCTGCTACCCTGCAGGGTGACGAGTTATGTCAACAAAAATGCATGCATTGCCGGACTGTAACCGCCAAGCAATAAGTTCGGGATCGCAGGTTAGATCATTACAGCCACACGGCATGCCTGACCTGCAAACACAGTGGCGGGGTTGGGGAGCGGGCAGCCTATGCCCTTCTTGCGGGGGAAGGCAAAGCTGACGTGGCCCAGCAGGTGTGGCCAGATGGAAGGCGAGGAGGGGGAGGAGGGGGAGGAGGGCGTACCCAGGCGCCGCGCAAGCAGCGGGCCGCCGCTGTCGCCCGCACAGGTGCGCGCCACGGCGCACAGCATGCGGGGCGAGATGGTGCTTGAGAAGGGCGTGAACAGCACTTGGCAGTCGTGGCGGGGGATCTGGACGCATAGAAGTTCAGGGGCAGCAGTCACCCAGGCAGTAACCAGGCGTAGACAATTACCGTGCCGTGGCCAGTCTTATTAGCCGCAAGCCCCAACCAAACGGTCAATTGTAATAAGTGGATGGACTACATGAACAGGCTGGCTACGAGGAAGGAGCGACAGGTGCACCGCTTCGCTTGCACTCCCCACCGATTAATTCACCCGCAGCATCTCCCCAACCCACCGCACCCCACCCACTCATTCATGGGTGATCAGGCAAGCCGACAGCACGGCTAAGCTCCAAGCGTGCACCTGGATGCATGACTGCGCACATGCACGCGTGCACGCATACAATATGTAACGTGCTTGTGCCAACGCGCATGGGCCTGTGCTCACTCACCTCCTCCACGTGTGTGTTGACCAGCAGCAGCGGGCTGAGTGCGTTGACGTCTGAGGTGACGCCCCAGCCAGCAGCGTAGAGCTCAGTGGTGGTCGCGTTGACGGAAGCCTCCTCGTCAATCAGCCTGCATGCATGAACGCATGGCCACCAGGTGACTGCTGGCGATGGCAATCGGTTGCGCAGATGCATGATCAGCCGCTGCTGCTGCCAGCATTGGCTCGAGGCACACAGCGTAGTCTTGATGGTATCAGGACACATGCATGAGTACAACTGTAATGCTTTGGCCGTAGGCCTGGCTTGTTTTCAAGCCTACAGCCACAGTGACAGCAGGCAAAGTGACAGCCAAAGCGCCGGCAGCAGTAGTTACCATAGGGGAGTCACCCCAGTAGGGGCACCACGCCAAAAACCAAACTAATGAACTATGTTAACCCCCGATTCGACAGCGCTAATGAGTACTCACGGCACAAGGGCTATGCCGGGCGCCTCCTCATCGAGCACCAGCACAGCCACGTCGTAGTCGAATGTGGCCGCAGAATACAGCGGGTGCACCACAGACGTTGTCGGGACGCGGCGGCTGGCCCACGTCTGTTCGCGGGTGCTGCCCAGCCCCCCCTTGCCCCAGCCGTCACGCGGCAGCTGCAGCAGCGGGTTCGGAATGCCGCCTGCCTCCGGGGCCACACTGTGCAAGCAACCACATGACCACAGGTGACATGCATGGCCGGTTGACAAGCACCAATGGAAGCAGCTGCCGCCTCCAACGAGGGCTGCAACCCACGAGGAGGCGAAAGACCTGGGCACAAAAGTGAGTGACTGAATGTTGGCTGGGCATTGCATCATCCATAAGCTGCTCGTGCTGCACATGCCTGATGCCAAGCCGGTGGACGTCGCGTCAGTGTTCGGGGGCAAGTCCGCATTGAACGACAGGCAGCGTGCAACACACCAAGGAGCTCCCCCGCTCAGCTGGCATGCGTGACCGTGCAGGGGCTGTACAGAACCCTCTGCGTGGCCGGCCTGGAGTAGCGACTCTGCGAGCACCAACCGCATACGGTAACTATCTGGTGGTGTCTCACCAGTGTGCCGCGGTGACCACGACGCGCGGGTGTATGGCGCTTCCGGCGCAGAGGTAGGAGCCGTCGGAGGGCCTCAGCAGCACCACCACGTACGGCAGCCTGCAGCGGAAACACCACAGCACCCACGCCTGCCCAGTTTTGCCAAGATTGCAGCTGTGATGGTGGCATATTGACTATTGAGTGCTGTGGTGCTTGAATGCCAGTCAGTGTTTATTCAGTGCGGTGAACGTGTAGTGCCAGGTCAGACCACATGCATGAGCTGTGCCTCACAGGTGTGATGTTTAAAGCCGTGTCTGCCTACACAAGTCGCACAGCCACTGCTACGTGCGTTTGAATGCAACGACCACGCGTGCCAGCCACTCACGCTTCCGCGGTGGCAACCGTCCCGCCCTCCAGCGCAACTCGCTCCCGGGCATGATGCCCCCCCTCACCAGGCAGCACCTGCTGCGGCTGCTGCGGCTGCTTCCATAGCCCCTGCCACTCACGATGCTGGCTTTGCTGCTGCTGAACTGCGCTGCTGCCTGCCAGCGCCTCCACGGCCATCCCGTCCTGCACCAATCCCTCAGGGGCGCTATCCTGCGATTCGACCTCATCCACCCTCTGCCAGCGCGGTTGGTCATGCCATGGCTCATCCGTGCTGGTTGAATGAATGTGGCTGTGCAGTGCCGACACACCCAATGCATCCAGTACATATCGGCCTGCACGGTCAAACACGCCACTGAGCGACCAGTGGCTCCTCTGTGTAACAGCACCGAGTGCTTGCACTTGCGCTTGCTGCAGCTGGTCTGCCTGAGCCATGTGGTGCGTCTGGTCCATCCGGTCTACCTGATTGGCTGGCTGGCTGTGGTGGAGGCGTCGCCGTCCATACCCTATTTGGCCAAACGACGTGCGTGGGGAGGTGGGCATACCGGAGTAAGGAGTTCCCACGGTGCTGCCAAACGCTGTGACATGGGGAACCCCAACAGCACCAGCTGAGCCACGTGTATTGGACAGCGGCAGTGTCTGCACCCCAATGTACGGGCTGGACTGCCCGCCTGGATGCAGCTGCTGCTGTTGCTGCTGCTGCTGTGGCATAGGCCCCGGCTGCAAGGCGCTGCTGCTCCTGCCGAACCCGCCGATGGTACTGCCAGCGCCTTCCGCAGTGTACTGCATGTACTGCGCGCTCGCGTATTTGATCTGAAGAGCTGCACAGGCTGCCGCCACGAGAACTGCAGACAGCACGTGCTGCATTGCAAGGTAGCGCTGCTGGGGCTGTTGAGGAGGCCTTGGTTGGCGAGGCAGCAGGAGCGCTGCAGGATTGAGGATGGGATTGGAGGAGGACTGGTTGAAAGCATGCGGATCAGGGTAGAGATCTACGATCCCTGCTGTAGTGCTGTCCGCTGCCTGAGGGCTGCCTGCACTGGCGGTGCTGCACACAGGAGAGCCTTGTGCTGCTGCTGCCTTCGCCATTGCTGGCGATGCTGTTGGCTGCGCCTGACGGTCCTGACTGCACCGACTGCTGTCTTCAGCCTTGCCGAGCCTAGGCCTGCAAAGCAGACGCAATGGCAGGACCATGTCAGGTTTTAGCGCATTCCGAACGGCCGTTCGTATGCATGTTGTAGCATCTCGGCAAGCGCAGGTGCTCCTGCGTAAGTGCATGCATCCCTGCCTTAGTGCATGTGGGAGGACACGCTGACACAAGCATGCAACGCAGGCATTGCACGTTACTCACGGCCGTTGCATTTGACCCAGCTGCAGCTGCTATTCACCACGTCCACAGCTCCAAGTTTGATTACGGGTCACGGTCTCCGGGGTCGCTACCAGGAAGGGCAGAGCCTGGGCTACACGTGTGATGAAAAAGATTGAGGCAGCTCACAAAGGCTACTGTCAAGGCAGACTGCACTACCCTCCTGGGAGCATGCTTGTACGAGCGGCCTCGTTTGGGGTCGTGCAAGGCTGCAGCCCAACCCTTCAGCCGAGTGAATCGCCTTCCAGCCCTAAGCCCAAGCACACGGTTGAAGCAAGTGTGTTGCTATCTTCCTCCTCCTGCACCGCGGTCCTGGCTAGCATCCACTGCTAGCCAGCAGGCTCGCTCACAAAGTCCGTCTGCGCCATTCGACAGCTGTCAACCCGACACGGATCAACAGCAGCGCTTGCGGGGCTCAGCTGCATCCCCAGAGCGTCAGCGGCGTGGATTCGCTTAGACATGCCGATTTTTGGTGACTTCCTCGGCAGCCCGTGAGTTCCAAAGCATCTTGAGAGGTGATGGGACCTGAGGGCAGTCAATTGAAGGGGGCGCAATTTCCCCTCAGCAAAACCGCGGTACGATGACCAGGTGCAGCAACGCTCTCTGCACCAAGCAGCAGCAGCTGCCCCCCTCCTGTGCCTGAGCAGCACATTTTCAAGAGCATCAGGGTATCAGGAGCGGCACGGACCACTCGCACAAGGAGTGCTTTCCGCACGGCTTTGCTGCTGGCCGCCAACCATCAGGTTGCACGTTTTGACTTGTTCACACGCCATCGTGTTGCACACCTTTGCACACATGAGCTGCACAAGGTAGAAACCGCCAGAAAGTTTTACTTGTGCGCTCATATGCATCCTCTGAGGCAACCACAGAGCCGTGACCAGCACCAGTCACACGTGTCAGTACGACCCATCAGCCACACACAGTCAGACCAGCAGACACCCATGGCCGGCACCTCAACGGGTGCTGCGGAGCATGAACGTGCCGACGCAGGCCCGAGGCGGCGACAAACCTGCCAGGGGCGCAGTGTGGCAGAGGGATGCGGTCATGACGCTGCCATAGCACCTTCCGGGCGGCTGCCAGGCAGCGGCACAAGCAGAAGGAGACTGGCGTTAACCATGCACGGACGCACGCGGCTGATCGGTCTGGCCCTGGCAGGGCTTGCCGCCATGCTGCTGCTGCACGCTAACGGCGCCACCGCAGCGGCGGCGGCCCGGCTGACACGTCGTGGCCTGGCACAGGCACAGCAGGCGCCTCTCACCTCACCACTTTCAGTGTCTGATACCGCGCCCGCCCCGCCGGCAACCTTGCAGCCGCAGCTGCCGCAGCAGGAGCGGGTGCAGGCGCAGTCGCATTCAGAGGTGTCGTGCTGTGAGCGTCTGGCGGGCTTGCCCAGCGGCGCCTTCACCTCCGAGCTGCCTGTCATGATCCTGGACACGCACGGAGTGGCGCTGACAGCCAAGGGGATCAAGCGCATGTCGACAATCTGCACATGCAGGTGACAAGGACTCGTGTGTCGCTCGTTTGTGCCATGGCAGGAGGATGGCTCCGCTTTTGCGACACGGGGCCCGTTTGTCTTACTGTATGCATGAGTAGCAAAGCACTGTGCGTCAGCCTGTCTGGCCGTACCGCCACACACGCCTCCCGTTGCAGCGCAACAGCTGGTTCTACGTGCGTTTCATGCCTGCTTTGTGTTCAAGGGCTCTAAAGTGCATGCTGATGTGGTTGCACTTCTTCTGCTGGCCCATGCGCTCCCCCCCACTCATCCCACCGTATGTTTTCCCATTGCACTTCTCCTTATGACCTGGTTCTGTACTTATATCCCAACGTCACGCAACGCAGCCCCCAGAACCGTACTTCAGAGGGCGGTACGCCGTACGGTCGCGACCTGGAGGGTGCTGCAGCAGAGGTGAACGTGCGCGGCAGCAGCTCCTCTGAGAACGTCAAGAAGAGCTTCAAGCTGTCGTTCAGGAACATCACCGCCGCCGCTGGTGGCAGCGATGCGTCCTTGGCCACGGAACACAAGCGCAAGGTAAGAGACTAGGGTGGTACATGCCTGTCTGGCTTGGTCTGCACACAATGCATCCGTGATGTGTTGGCCCATGCACCCTTTGTGCAGCTGCATGCAGGTGAGAGGCTGTGGGGCAGGCACATTACACAGCGTACACTCATGACAGGCCTGTCCTTTGCAAAACAGGTTGCCTTCCAGCAGCTCTGCCTTCACATCTGTATCTCGCTTTTGGTAGCACTCCGCCCACATGCGTTTAATGATTGACTGCACAGTGCCTGCATGTGGCGGATGCGCCACCGGGTGCGTGATCCACGCAGCCCTTATCACCCTGTGCCTACGGCATGCAACCACATTCAATTGCTCAATTCACACTGCAATGGGAATTACAGGTGGAATTTCTGGGCATGCCTGCTGAGAGCGACTGGGCGCTGTATGGGCCCGAGACCGACAAGACAATGGGCATCCGCAACGTGATGGCGTTCGATGTGGGTCGGGCCATCGCACCCAACCGCTGGCAGCCCCGTACGCGCTTCATGGAGCTATTCCTAGTGCAGGTGAGCTGAAATTGAAGGGTTCAGGATAGGCTTTACTGATCCGAACAGGCATTTGCATGCACTGCAGCTTCCCAGATTGATGCTGGATCAATGCCTGGTAGCTAGATGGCTGATGCCCAGCCGGTCGCAAACTCCATGCATGTCGCGACGCATGCACCGCGTTCACTTTACGCGTGTTGACTCTGTTGCTATACCGTAGGACAACAAGACTTTGGACATCTCACACTACTGGGGGCTGTACCTTGCCACTGAGAAGATCGAGATCTCCCCCAGCAGGATCAACATTGACCCACATGGTGAGTGACGGGATCTGGTCAGGACTTCGCCTGCCAAGGTAGCACCAAGTGCAGGTGGTAGTGTGGCGCAGCTGCAGGCGTGCACGTGCATGCGCCCTCCCACATGACCTGCATGCGTTTCAAAGTGGAATGCGTGGCACATGTTTACGCATACATACCGCCACGCATTGCTGGCGTGTCAGTGGGTATTGCTGGTATTATCTCAATACTGCATAATGCTTTTGTGTACCGCAGGGAGCTACCTGATCGGCTACGAAAATGACAACATCGGACAAGGCAAGTGAGCTCAGGGTCAAGGTGTTTTCAGTGCCCTTGCTGCTGTGGCTGCTTCGTACATCGCATGCGATTCATACCTTGTTGCATGCGCATGGTCATGCCCTGGTGGCATGCAGCAAAGCCTTCTTGAGGGAGTGAGCACAGTAGCAAGCATAAGTTATCAGAGTCTTTCGCCCACATCCGCCTGCCTCCTGTGCAGGTCCACGTGCACAAAGAAACCGCGATGGTGGGTCACACTGCTGTTGCCCGCCTGACCTGCTCCACCCTACAAACATTGCCCCACCTAGTCGCCTTCACAAAAAAACATCATAGCAGCTCCTGTTCTGGCGCTCGGCCGGTCATGGTGCCGTGAGTACAAACCATAGGGCGCATCCTGATTTATGGCTCGACCCAGGCAGGAGTCCCACCTACACGCACCTTGTCCATGATTGCACTCTGTGTATACTGCCAATCTCCCAATCTATCGTTGCTGCTCCAGGGGAGCCCGTGTTCGTGACGGCTTCAGGCCTTGAGATGGTGATGCACCACCCATCAGGCAATGTCAGCGTCGTCTCGCCGACTGTGCCGGGTGGGGATGCGTCGTCCGTTGCTGCTCTGCGCATGGCGCTGGCCAACATCAGCGCCTTCATGACGGGCCTTGAGGGGGCGATCCTACCTAAGGCAAGCACTGCAGGGCGCTGCAGGACACCGCAAGAGGAGATTTTGCCAACGTCAATCAGCTTGCTTTGGTGACCATAGTATGCAGTCAAGGCAGCCCTCTCTGCACCCAGCTGCATGCGTGCAGCACACCGCCAATGTTGCCTTCGCCTGTCACGTAAGCCGGGTGATGCTAGCTGCTATCATGGTTTGCCTGTTTGGGATTACATATAATAATGCAAGCCATCATGCATGCGTCTGCACCTGCACTTGTGTGTGTCCAGGGGTGGGACTACCGCGGCCCCGCACCAGGCGTGGGCAGCGCCATGTCAGCGTGGGGTGCGTTCACGGACGTGGGCTCCTTCACGGACTACCTGATTGAGACAGAGGTCACCAAGAACCCTGACGGATACAGGGGATCTGTAAGTGGCAAATATTTGATTCACGTTCATTTGTTAACCGCCGCCAAATATGACGGTGCCGTACGTTTTGCGTGGATGGTCTTGATGTTACTACTGATGTTGGGGGGGCTGCTCAGGGCCTTGCAGTCCTGTTTGGCTGCGGGAGCGCAGCACCACGCAGCTGCCTGCTGATGGCATCTCGGCTGCAGACACCCCGCCGCGTTGCCCTCGTGACAGCAGCATTTCTCTCACCTGTTGCGCCTGGTAGGAGGGCCCCCTGCTGCAGCGGCTGTACGCGTCGTCACCTGCGTTCTCCCGCCTGCCTGCTTGCAGGTGTACATGTACCGCCCGCCTGGCGCGCCGCTGGTGTTTGGGCCGCTGTGGGACTATAACGAGGCCTTTGGCATCTGCTGCGGCTACCCCATCCAAGGCTTCGACCATGACGGCATCAGCACAGGTAGCGCATCAGAATTCTGAAGGCGGGAAGGGGGATACGGAGTTGGATGCTCAGTTGGGTGTGCCAAACAACACAGCAGTGTCTGTAAGCAACGAAGCACCCACCATGTGATCTTCTTGCCGATGAGCTGTGTTGTTGGCTTGTTGCACAATGAAGCTGGTAAGCTGCTGTCTGGTGGTGCGTTGAGGAAATCTGGGACTGGGAGCCCCCTTGCATGTATGCATGCTGAATACCCTGCCGCTGCGCACGCACGCATGCATGCGTGGTGACGCAGGCAGCAGCGGCGGCAGCGCCATCAGCCCAGAGGGGTGGCGCTTCAACATCTGCGACGACCCCGCGCGCTGCGTCGCCGACCCTACAGACGGCATCAGCCGCTACTACAGGGCGGCCTGGACGGTACGTGTGCATGTTGATTACGGTAGTACACAGCATGTAAGGGCCTGCCGGCCGCATCAGTTGGTAGAGCCTGCCTCTGGTTTGTGCGACACAGGTGAAGTGAAGGTTGCTCGGAGTCCACCCTTTGCTGCCGGTGGCTTGAAATTACAACGGCATACCGTTTTCCCACGCAAGCACCTGTGGTGCGAACCATTCGTTGTTGCCAAGGTCCTGTGTGAACGCCGGCGAGAACCCAGCATGCAGATGCCACGGCATGCCTGCCATGCATCACATGGCTGCAGTACACCGGCATGTGATTGACAGCATGCATGGCAATGCCGGCATCGCACAACCGCAACTGGCAGCTCTTCCTAACCTGCTGACCCCGCCTGACCTATTCAGGCCCTTAGGGATTTTACGCTTCGGTTTTCTTTACCAAGGTTTCAGACGGCTGCCCCCCCTTATGCTCACGTGTGGAACTGTCGATGCAGCTGGAGGAGTTCCGCCGTGCCGCTGCGCAGCGTTGGCAGGCATTGCGCGGCGTAAGCGTCGACCCGTCGTCCCCCGGGGAGGAGCCCGTCGTCACCGACCCCAAGGCGGCGCTCGGGGACGTGTACGTGGCGGCGCGCCTGCAGCGCCTGGTGAGCCTCGTCACGCCGGCCGCCATGCGCAACTACGAGCGCTGGTCCAGCGTCTTCACCACGCCTGCGTTCAACACGCTACGGGAGGAGTGGGTGTATGAGGTGCGACATCGTTCCAGCATGCACGCCCCATGGATGTGGCATTGCAGGTTGATTACAGTCAAAATCACCGCGGTCAGGTAATCCATGGCCCTATGTGCTTGTTTTGCACGCCATGATGCGTTTGTCCACGCCAACGCCCTCATTGTATCAGCGGATGGTTGATGCGAAACGTGCTTGGCACTGCATTAAAGATGTGAGCGTGCTGAAGTACCAAAACATATCCTGACCCAGTTGAGTGGGGGAGTTATGCTATACAAGTATACAATATTGATAGGATACCCGCACGCATTTGGCTAGGTGCCACTTGAGGCGTGGTGCCATGGCCACCCCCTGTGCAGGTGAAGAACCTGGCACAGTGGCTGCTCAGCCGGCTGCACTGGATGGACGCAGCCTTTGGCAACGCAGCCACCGGCGGCTTGGGGGTCACACGCAACTGGAAGCGCAGCAAGACCAACGCACCCACGCCTGGCGGCGGCGGCGCAGGCGGCAGCGCCCCTGGTGCTGCGGCCCGGATGGCGGCCGCGCTGCCGGCAGGCCTGCTGCGTGGTGGTGCAGCTGACGCCGCTGGAAGCGCGGGCGAGGCCAACACTGTGACCGCTAGCGCGAGCAGGTGGCGCACCGCAGGGCGCCTTGGCCACTGAGGCTCTCATCATTCATCGGTTACCGTAACCGTCTGAATGCCGACCACCATCCGGTTGCTTGACCAAGCCTCGCATCCAGCTTGCATTCAGCACTGGCGGCCGATAGTCAGAATGTACAGTGCGCACAGCAAGGTGGACCTACACGCCCTGCTGGGCAAATGCCTGTACTCATAAACCGTTTTGAATTAAAGAGCGTGATTTCCCAGGGCGTGTTGCACCTCCTCATGGGGTCTGGCAGTGTGGGCCATGCAGGCGGTCAGGGAAGGGTACAACACCACGGCCCACAAAACGGTGTGTTCACAAACTCAGGGGATATAGCACAGTGGCACACAGATAACAACCTGATTAACGTCACTGTAAGCTATGCACATGCAGCACTCCCGTGTCATGCGAGTAGGCTTTTTGTAACATCGTGTGACCGCATCCATGTTGGCTGTACAGCCATGTTGGCTGTACAACGAATCCACAAGGTGCAATTGCAGGCAGCCTTAACCCACACAGCTGTGCCTGTTGCGTTCCCTGCAGCAGCTTACCAGCAGTCGAAGGCCTTTCCACCGCATGCAACTCTGCACCCGGATGCTTGTGTGTCAGGAGGAGACATGCAGGGAGGCATGTAGTTCTGCAGAGAGTGGTCACGCAGCCCGGGCGGGATCATTCAGGGCCTGCCGGAACGCGTCCCTCCGGCGCCGCCCATGATGCCTTCGGTGTAGTGCTCTCGGCCTGCAGCAAACGATGCATGTGCACCATGGTGCCTGGCGTGTGGTTCAGACACAGATGTGCAAGGACTGCGCAGGATTGTTGACAGGCGTCCGCAGGGTAGGTTCGACGCATGTTCGTCCGGATGCTCTTAGGGTCATCTACATTCAGACGGAGTGAACAGCAGCTTTGAGGCTTAACACTTTGTCTAACACGTACCTATTTCTTACCTTGTCACTGGGGCAAGACTGTGGTTAGTTTGTTTTAAGGCTTCGCCAAACCCCTGCGCACACTAGAGCTAACCAACCGGCAATGTTCGCTGGATACATAGGCAGCTGCGCTGCGCAGCTGGCGGCATACCTGGCTTGCTCAGCATGCTCCTGTGCTTCAAGGGAGGTCCTGCAGCACAGCGCACGTGTGGCATGGAGCGTGCTGTTCTTCCTGGCCATGGTAGTTGCTTGGGTACTGCGTGACTTCGCAAAGCCTCTGCTGGAAAAGATTCCTTGTAGGACGACTCATTCAGGAAGTTGCCTTTCGCTGATGTTTGCCTGCTTCTGGATTCCCGAGCGTTGGTGTCATGGCATGACAACGTTGCGCGTGTTGTCGTGCAGGGATTGTCCGCGACGCTACGCACTTGGACGGCGACATGTGGTATGGACAACAGGCTGTGTATCGAGTCAGCATGGGCAACTTTGTAAGTCAGGGATGGCTTCTTGTAGGTTTCTTTGGTGCAGGAAAAGGAAAAGCAAGGCTCTGAAACCGCGTTGCTCCTGCTGCGCTTGCCGTGTCTTGCAGATGTTCTTCACCTTCATGTCACTGGCTCTGCTTGGTGTCAAATACAAGAGCGACAAGCGTGACAAGAACCTGCACCATGGGCATCCGCTTCTGAAGCTGGGGCTCTGGCTTCTGTTCACTGCTCTGCCCTTCCTGTTCCCCAACAGCGTTCTGGATGCATACAGTGAGTGCACAGTTGCCTTTGCCTACAAGCAAGCTGGTGTATTGAACGCAACGCTCACCCTGTGCAACTGACCGCCCGCACGCGTTTTGCTGAACTGCAGGCTGGCTTGCACGAATCGGCTCTGGCGTCTTCCTTATCATCCAAATGGTTATTCTTCTGGACTTTGTCCAGTGCTGGAACGACTCATGGGTGGCGAGCGGCGAGGAAGACAACCGTTGGCTGTACGGACTGCTGGGCATCACCGGTGTCGCATACGCACTGAGCCTAACGCTCACAGGTCAGAGCTATTTTTGTTCTGCAATCGCATGGACTTGCCCTGCAGCGTCGAATGTGAGCGCCACGCGCTTGAGTGGTGCACACTTTGGCAGATGTGGAACATGGTTGTTGTGCCTGTGCACTTGCGCAGGTCTGCTCTACTATTGGTTTAAGCCTGCTGGGGCTGGCAGCTGTTCGATGAATGTGGCGCTTATCACGATTGCCCTGCTGTTGTGCGTTGGCTTCACCATCCTCTCACTCGCTCCACTGTCGCGTCAGGGCTCGGTGTTCCCTGCTGCATGCATCACACTCTACAGCCTGTGAGTAGCGGTGCAAAAAGATTGCCAAGTTCCTTGCACTCCCTGCATCCTTGCCCCGTTCTGTGGTTCCCCTGCTCAGCGACCCAGCTGCGTATTGGAGGACACGCGAGGTGTGCACCTGCGCCACTGGCACGTGTATGGTTTGCAGTTTGGCACCTTCCTTTATGCATGTGCCTGGTGTGACTCTGTGCATATTTATGGTTGCTTGGCTTGCTCGTGTCCGTGCGTCCCGCTTTGGGCGTGCAGGTACCTGTGCTTCTCCGCGCTTCAGAGCGAGCCCAAGGAGTACGAGTGCAACGGCCTGGCACAGCGCCTGACAGCAACATCAGGTGAGCAGGTTGTGCACTCACACACACACACGATATGGGTCCGCGATGGGAGGCCTCAAGCGCACCTGCAGCTGCGGACCCTCCACCACTGCAAGTACTGAGTTGCCTCAAGCCGTCCCGACGTGCGTGTGGGCCGTGCGCATGGGTTCAGGTTCAGCCTGTGCACCGAGCCATGCGCTGGTGGTTCCGCGTTCACCGCGTTGTGATGGCATGCGCTGCATGTCACACGCGTTGTGCAGTTTTGCATGTTGGTGCGCATTGAGTCCATCCGCCACGTGCACGACGCGGTGCTGCAGGCGGCTGTACCATTTGGATAGGTGGCAAACCGGCAATGCTGTCCATGAACCCACATGGAAAGCACCATGCTGTATGTCTGTAGCATATGCTCAAATCCCCTTGCTGTACACGCATCTTAAGTGCGCTATGCACGTCGCAACCCCGCACGCACCGCAGGCGGCACGCTGGCGATGGGCATGGTGGTGACGCTGGCGTCCGTGGTGTACGCCGCCTTCCGCGCTGGCTCCAACACCAGCCTGTTCCTGCTGGAGGGGTCGGAGGACGGCGAGGAGGGTACAGGCCAGGTGAGGCCAGCGCTCTCTCTTCAGCTAGCTCCGCCAGCGAGTGTCCTGCCATATGCACAGCACGCTGCCACGCACTGGTGCTGGCAAACGCTCAGTGAAACAGCCTAGTGAGTGGGTCAAGTGCGATGTTGACGTATCGTGGTCAACTGCAGTCAAAGGAGGACTGGTGCAGGCGCCTCCTCGTGGACCTGTTAGCTGGCATTTGCCGGCATTTTGCATGCACCCTCGTTGTTTGCTGGCGAAGCTTCGCAAACCCATGCGCTCCCTTGCCCTATGCACCCCCCCGAATCCCCAACGCATGCTGCCCCTACTCCCTGCTCCGCTCGGCTGCCCGTACCGCAGCGCACTGCGCTGCTCGCCGCCGAGGAGGGCGGCCACCTCACCAGCGCCGGCCTGGACGGCGTGCCCGAGGAGCAGGAGGCGTCGCGCATCACCGGCCCCAAGTCCAACGCCACCGCCCTCGACGAGTTCACGCCCGTCTCTTACAACTACTCGTTCTTCCACCTCATCTTCGCATTGGCCAGCATGTACATCGCGATGCTCATGACGGGCTGGGGCACGGTCGCGCAGGAAAAGGACCGCATCGACGTCGGCTGGGCGAGCGTGTGGGTCAAGACGTGCGCCGGCTGGCTGACGGGCCTCATCTACGCGTGGACGCTCATCGCACCGGCGCTGTTCCCCGACCGCGACTTCTCCTGATGATGTGATGAACTCAAGATTCAAGCGCAGTGGCCTGTGTCGGCCACCCCCCGTTGTGGCAGCGCGTGTGCCAAACGGTCCTTTTGACTGGATGCGCTCATTGTTTGAATCGTTTGTGTGTTGGTTTGTGTGTTGGTTTGTGTGTGTTCAAACCACCGGTTCACGCGGCCTGTGCATCCACATGCCCAACGTGACCTACATGTGCAGCCCCAGTAATACCGTCTCCACACGCGCGGTGCCGTTGCTGCGCACGTGTCACATGTGCATAGGCTGCACTGATGCATTACCCAGCATGCGCAAGCAAAGAGTCCACCACATTCGCTGGTCAGGTCGTACTGCACCCCCAGGATGTTGTCATTGTTTGCGCATGGCATTGAGCGCTTCGCCAGCTCCTGTCCTGGCGGTTGTTTATCAGGCCGTGCCAGTGCGCCATCACGCCATGCATTCTTACAGTCACTACTGCACATTACCTCTACTTACGCATCGCTGAACAGTCCGTTGTGCTCGCAAGTGCGTGAACACACACAACCCTAACGCGACGTGCACGTATTGCACTCGCTGAGCGTTGGAGTTTGTAACAAACTACGTTATGCGCCAGCTTTCGGTCTTTCGAACGACAGGGACCCGCCTGAGCTCAGGCACCGTGCGCTTGAGCACACGCCAGCGGCTGGCATCATGGCCAGGCCTGACTGGCTGCCGTCGGCAGCCAGCTCCGATTGCAGCCTCACAGCCTTCGCAAAAAGCCAGCAACAACCGTGGTGGCCCAACAGAGAGCAGCGGCAGCAATGGCAGCAGCGACGTAAGCAGTGCCAGCAGTAAGCGTGCACAGGCGGAGAGCAGTGTGGCACGAGCTGCCAAAATGCTGGACGAGATTGTCGAGGAGGTAACGCAGGCTCTTTTCGTGTCAGAAGCGACAGCGTATGTGCAGCAGGGGAAAGCTGACCTTGATATCGAAGATGCAGTTCGAGGTGCAGTGGTTATGAGAATCGAATTCCTGGACGCCAATTTCTTGGCGGCGCTGAACGGCTTCATCCAAGCGGCGGCACGGCAGGGCGACGAGCAACTCACCGACCTGCTTCAGCGCATCCGTGCTGAGCTCCTGTACCAAGTGACAAACAGGCTGCCCCCTAGCGCACGCGTGCTGGACAGGCTGTTGAAGGTGGCGCGCAAAAGTGAGCGCGTTGAACTCATCCGCCAGTCGCTCAGCGGCGGCCAAGGCGACCTTCCCAGCGCAGACATGGACACCCTCAGTGCAACAACCTCGCGCTTCATAGAGGAAATTGAGGAGCAGGACGCGGTTCTTGACCGCAAGCTGCTGGCCCGCTTGTGTATCTTGCGCGAGGAGCTTCGAGCAATGCAGCGCGAGTCCCAGTTCATCGACGGAGACGCCACCGACCGGGAATTCGTCCGCGGCAACGTGCCACAGCGCTGCATAGCGTTTCTGAAAGAGCTCATTCGGGTAGGCATTCCGGCGCAGCGCATTGCGCTGCTTGAAAAGGCCTTTTCGGAGGACTGGGAGGGCGCAGCTCCGAAACAAAAGCCAACCACTACGGAGCTCCAGAACCAACCGGATTTTGTTCGACCAGGCAGATTCCTCGGCACCCTACAGTCGATGATGAAGCAACTGGAGGCACAGGGCAGCACAACAGACCCACGTGTTCTGCAGCGCCTGGCTGAAATTGAAGTTGAGGCGCTGGCAGTGCTGGACAAGCTGCAACAGCCGAGCGACGATGGGGTTGCTGCTCCTGCTTAGGAGGCTGATGGACTGGCGCTGTGGCAGCATGGGTGCAGCATTCGGCACACGCGCACACACACAAACATACCTGCGAAGGATTGCGTTGGCTCGCGCATACCCTGATTTGTCATGCGATGATGCAATGTACATGCTGCATTACCGTTTGGCGGGAACCTTGGTTCGTGCTCTGCGTAGCAAGTCCGCTAAATGCATGCGTCATGCGACCTGCAAACCTGCTGCTGGCCATGCAAACGCCTCCTCTGAATCGCAAAATCAGCTTTGGTGCACTTGCGCTGGTTTTGTGCGAATACGCATGTGAACCTCTGTTGCCAAGCGTGACCAAGCTACGATGAAATTGATGCAACGCTTCACTTTGTGTGTTGTGTCGCCATGTGCTTGGTGTCTCATGTGCATTGCTTGCCCCAGCAGAGCAGCTCCGCCCCGCGTGTCCTTGCAGCCATGCATTTGTGCGGATTTGGGGGGGTCATCAGGCGAGCATCTCAGTGGCCTTCTGCGCTGATCCCCCAACTTCCATAAGCATGGTGATGCAAGCAGTAACGGGAACCTGTACAGTCGAGTCCCTCTTTCTTCTTCCTGGTTCTCAGGCACGTGAGCCGCGGCGGTACATCTTCCTCACTCAGGAAAAGCTAATTGCCTTCCATTACTTATATAATTACAAACACGTACCAGGTTTGACAACAGCATAGTTATATGAAGCTGAGCATTACGTGCGGGGCAGCGCTGGCAGCACTCTCGTTGTAGCACCCGCCTGCGCGGGCTACACGAAATGGAGCAGAAGCCTGAACTGTTGTCGCAGCTCCTAACCAGGGGCCTCACACCGCAAGAAGTGTGCGAACAGGTTGGGCTTGGCTGCGTCAAATGTCTTGTTTGCAGGTTTGCGCTTGCCTTATAACGGGTTCGTCAACTGGGTGTTCGTTGTCACTATGTGCTCACAGTACTTCCTGGCATGCAAGCAAAACAACGCCGAGCTGTTCTTGGCAACTCTGCATCTGGACGCTTGCAACTCGACCAAACACTCGGGACCCTTCAATCAATTCGACTGGTAAGGCCTGGACTTGGAGTCCCAGACAGTGTAGTCGCAGCTGAATTTAGGAGAAGACCCAGGGATACTCAACACTCAACGCACCATGTCAGGTCCTCATCTGCACTGCCGAAACCAGTCGCAACTGGAACCAGGCGCTACACAGATGCCTTCAGGCGGGAAATGCGCAAGGCCTTGCATCACGGTTATTAGCCACTCTTTATGCGATGTGGATTGGCTGTTGGAGACAGTCGCTGGAGGCAGTCTTAACTGTTTACAGCTGAAACCGTTGCGTAGGGAGATGGGCCGAACGCGGGTGGAGAAGTACAAGGCGGCGTGGCAGTTTGTGAGTGAGAGTCACCCTGTACTGGAGGGTTCCGACTTGCTGGTGACGCTGACTTACAAGGTGCTTCTTGGGGACGTCCCAGGCTACAAAGAAGGAGAGCCTATCGGTCCAGACATACGTCTCATCCTGAAGCGCGAGGGTGGCGAGCGGGGCGAGTGGCGAGTGCTGAAAGGCTCTTTCTAGACACGGTTATGAGGCGCGCAGCTGACAGCACGCGAACTTCGGTGGATGTACGCGTGTATGATGGGTTTCACCTTCCACGCAAGATTTTTGGCCTGGCGAAGTGTTGCCAAAATCCATGCGCGCAATCCCCATGCGCCTGCAGCTTAAGTATCTGTATATCACTGCATGTCTGTCTTTGTGTCTCTCTCGCTCTTGATAGGACTTACCATGCGTGCTCATGCCCGTCCCACAGCCACCAGGATAACGCGCGAAATACATTCTTTGCAAGCGAACTACGCGCGTCGTTATGCAGTACACTGACTGTGCATTGCGGTGTGGCCGCGGCTTGGCCTATCTGGCATCATCAATGCTGTGAATCCCTGCTAACGCTTCAGCGCTTCAAGAGTGCTTCCCAGCTAAGCGCAGCCCTGGAATTGGACTTGCCTGACTCAGGCAAATGCGGCGTCCACAGACGAATTTCGCTTCGTGATTGACTGGCCACGGCTGAGGGTTGTGCCATTATTACAGTAATGCATTGCAATTCGTCAAAATCAACAGCTTTATTTCTGGAGTGTGTGCCTGCATGGCCTGTTGGACTAACGGGCTGAAATGCTGAATGCAGTATGTGCAGCAGCAGCGCTGTACAATGTACAGGGAGTGGTAAATGCGAAGGCACGATGCACCCAATTACAAATGTGTGCACACTGCTCGAAAGCATGCGCGCGTTGGCGAGGCGTTTTGGCGAGCCGCTGGTACCAGTAGCATTGACCGTAGATGGGCTGCGCTGGCGTGGTGGTGATGCATCACTGGTGAAAGATGGTGGGTGAGCCGTTCGTTCCCTAAGCAGGACGAGTGTCCATACACGCCCAGCACAAAGACTTACAGTGCTCTGCTGTGCACCAATCTTGCATGTCGACTGCATGGGCCGATCGGCGGGGGCGCCGAATGCAGCCCCCCTGGTTTGCAGTTCCACGGCTTGGGGAAAGCTGTAAGCACTAAGGACATGCTTTGTTAAGGCCTTTCTCGTTTGCTTAACCATATGTTCATATGCGCTGCCCTGGTGGCGTTGGAGCACAATGCCCACGAGTGACACTTGAAGCACAAACGACGCTCTGTTTTCTGCTGATCGACCGTTTGAGAGGTGCCAAAGCTTCAACGACGCGCGTGCGCCGCCCGTGAACAGCTGTTCGAAAGCGCTTAACACCGCTGGTGCACGCAGCCTAACACCAACGACGTTGAAGTCCACAACCTCCTTGACCCAGCGAGTCAAAGCTGCGCAATATGCAGCAGGGCGCGCACATGAACAATGGGCCGACTGGCTACAATGCGGGACTTCAAGCTGACAGCGACTTTGACGTTGCTAGTGCGGTAAGCGTTCCCGACTTGCGCGGGTTTAGTGTTTGATACGAGCTCTCTGTTGCTGAGTTGCACTGACCATGCTGGGACAAGCTTGATGGTTGAAGCCGTTTGTCCTTGCAAGCACTTAACTGAGCACAGCTTAGACGCTCGCCAAGGGGAGCTTGCTTGGCCCTCGTGGGTGTGCGCACGCTCTGACTGCCGTGACAGTTTGGCAAAGGCGCTAAGGCGTTGTGCAGCGATATAGGAGCTCTTGTTCCTGCTCCCACCTGCTTAGTGCCAGCTTCTTGAGTCAGCAAACATACTGCAACAGGCAGGCATGGGTTGCAAAGGCTTGGTATGGAAGTCTCGCACGCCTCGTGCGTTTACCGCGCTTTTTGGTGTGCAACCTGCATCGCTCCCTCGACAGCTGCACCACTACATCTACGACTATCTTCGGAAAAGGGAATTTAACCAGGCTGCCCAAGCTTTCAAGGCCGAGGCCAAGTTGACGGACCGCCCTGTCGGTACGTGCTGTGTTCCACGGCGCACACGTGCTCAGCCATGCAGAACGTGTCGATGCAACGGGCCCTGTGCTGCTAAGTGCTTTAAACGCCATGCTGATCTATGACCTGCTTGTTCGCTCATTTCTCCCTTCTTGCTCACGCTTGCACGCTCACCGCCTGGGCGGCTGTGGTTGCCCTGCAGGGGTTGATTACCCTGGTGGCTTCCTGTATGAGTGGTGGGTCGTATTTTGGGAAATCTTCAATACGCGCAGCAACCAGTCGTATTCCGAAGCGGCCGGAGGGTACCTGGAGGTTAGTGCGTTGCTGATGCGGGTTTGTGCCACGCTGGTTAGGGCAGCGCTTCTGTATGTATGAGCTGCTGTGGCAGGCTCTGAACACAGGCTGCACCTGAAATGCACCGCAGACTCAGAAGGCCAAACAGCAGCAGCAGCTGCTGCAGCTCCAGCTGCACCAGACTATCCAGCAGCGAAAAGCGGTGAGAGCACAGCTGTTTGTCGGTTGTAGAAACATGTCTGCACGTCCGCCTGCCTGCGCCGTTGATTCTGTGTGGGGCGCTGCACAACCGTGTTTGGACGTTTTCCTCTGCAGGCCAAGGCTGTGCAGGACCTTCGACCTGGTGGTCTGGGCGGACTGCAGTCCGAAGCGCTGATGAAGCTGGAAGCGCAGCAGGGTTTAAACCCCGCGTTGGCTGCGGCCGAGCGAGCCAACTCCCTGCAGGGTGGATTCCCGGGTGGTCCCAACCCGCGTATGCTGGCAGCGCTGGCTGGGCCTGCCTGCTCGCCGACAGTCAGTTCGCAGGTGAGCGGCCCGCACAGTCTGCTTGGCGGCCGTGCAACCTCCCAGCGTGTACCGTGCGTCTGACCACACTCACTGTTTGTGTACGCGCAGCAAGGACCGATGGGTGGTATGGGCGGGCAGGTGCTGGGCCAGTTGGGCCCGCGGACCATGTCAGGCCTGCTTCAGTCGTCACGGTCGGACCAGCTGTCTCTCAGGGCGCCACTGCAGAGCGGGCTTGGTGGCGGCCTTGGCGGTGGTGGCTTGCGGCTTGGTGATGGGCCTGACCCCAGCTTTCTGGAGGTGCGCTATTGTGGCTGGTTGCTGAGGGTCCTGTAGCGGGCGGTGGTGGTCAAGGCAAAGAGGGCCAGCGTGATTAAAAGAAAGCCCCTGATACACTTGTTACTGCACTGCTGCAGGGTGGCTTGGGGCCCAACAACAACTCTCCGAAGCTGGGGCTCAACCAGCAGCAGGCGCTGCTGCAGCTGCGCCAGCAGCATGCCCAACAGCAAATGCTGCAAGGTTGGTGGTGGCATCCGTGCACTGGGCCTGGATCATAGAGCTGTGTGGCACTGCACCTGGTTGATTGAACATCCACATGTAGGTCGATCAAGGTGTGGAAATGTGTTCTAAGCGCTGTGCTCCTGAAGATGCGTCTGGCTGCTTGTGTTGCTCATACATGCGCACAGCTCGCCTTCGGGAGAGCAACGGTGATCAGGGAGTCAACCTGGGGCAGAGCATGGGCATGGGAAACCCGCAGCACTACGCTGCCAGGCTGCAGCAATTGCAGCGCATGTCGCACCAGCAGCAAGCGCAGCAGCAGCAACAGCAGCAACAGCAGCAGCAGCAGCAGCAGCAACAACAACAACAGCAGCAGCAACACCAACAGCAGCAGCAACAACAGCAGCAGGCGCAACAGCAGGCAAACCTGGTGAGGCTGGGTCGCTGCTCCTTTGTTTTTGCGATGGACAATTTGGGTGGCGCCTGAACCGGGTGGCGTGCTGGCTCCGTTCACCAGGACAATTGACGTTCATGTGTGCATGCGTGCGATGCACATTGCCTGCATGCAGAACATGCAGGGCAACATGAACTCCCCGCCTGAGACAACCTCGTCGAAGGGAGCGCGTGGGAAAGGGGCAGCCGCCAAAGGCGCGCAGGGCGGGACGAGCAGAAAGCGTCGCGCACCCCCGGGGCAGTCCAACTCGGAGCAGGCAGGTAGCCCCGCGGCGCAGGACCCGACGCCGTCGCAGCAGCAGGCGCCGAACGACTTGTGGCAGGGCGGCCTCGGCAGCGGGCAGTACAGCTTCCTGGATGGCCAGGACCAGGGCACAAACGGGCCGCGCGACAGCCTCGGCAACGGCCTGCTTGAGCAGCTGGACGACGACTTGTTGCACACAGACTGTGAGTGTGGCGCTGCGGCGTGCGTGTGCACGTGCCGGTATGGTCCCCCAAGCCTGCAAGCTGGATCGGCGTGGCGGGCCCCTGATCAGCTCAAGCCACAGCATCTGCAAACGGTGCAGCGGCACCGCTTGGCTGTGTATGGTGACAGGCGCTGCTTGAAGCAAGCCACGGGCTGCTCGAAGCATCGTGGCATGTCATGCAGCATGCTGTCGTGCATGCGGTCATGCACCCTCACATACCCGCTGCCGCGCCCGCCCAAGCCGTGCAGTGCCCTCAGCGCCGGTGTCCGCGTCACTTGCGCGTTGCCCGCCAGGCTATTGCACAATGGCCGTCACAGTAGCGCGCACAAAGCCGAGTCTGTCTGATGCTTGCACAACCATCGGTGTGTCAAGCTTGTGAGCTTGCGGGTCGGGGTGCACTCGGGGCTCACTCGTTGATGCTGCTGCTCTGATGCCCCCCCTTTGGTCATGCAGTCAACCAGGCAGAATTCGACGGGATTGCGACGGACGCGCTGCTCGGGGAGGCGGGCGATGCACCGCTGGCAGACTCGCTGCTGGGGACGCTGCAAATGCCCAAGTAGTGGCGGTACTGCTTAAGTGCTCGTCAGCAGGATGGCGGATCGTCAACCATGCAGCTCTTGTTAACGACCTGTTGTTATAGTCCTGGTTTGATAGGGTTCAGCCGCGATGGTATGGCTATATGGGCATGATGTTGGAACGTCGCCGCCGCCGTCATTTGAGCGCATGCCTGAGCCTGGGTCTGGGTGTTAATCATGTCATGGGGGTGGCAGGGGCATGCAGGCTTACATGTGACACCCGCGGGTGCGCGTTTTTGCATTCTTTTGTGACTTGCGTGTGGAGGCTCACCCGACATTCTTCACACACCTCACCAATGCGCTGGTTAGGACTGGCACTGTTCACCGCCCTCCACCACTTGGCATCTTGCGCGCACGTGCTGCTTCATTATGGCACCATCACATCCGTCCACTCATCACGCACAAGGGCAGCCCTTCTTCCCATCTCCTTCCGCCCATGCAAAACGCTCCTCCTTGACGGCCATGCTCCCACGCTCCCCTTGTTGCAAACTGCCCGACCAAGTTACCTTTGGCCTCCCGTGGACAGACATGTTTCGAATTGCGCTACAGCACGCAAGTTTAGACAGCAGGCGAAACCGCTTGTTGAGAGACCATCACTGTAGTATACGGTGGTTACTCGCTTGTGCGTTTACTGCTGCAGCATTTGGGCTGCCGTTGTCGAGGTACATGCTCATATGGAACGCGGCACGGCATCCGTGCAAAATGCATGCAAGCTGGAGCACATCATCACCAGTGTGCGCTTGCGTGGGCATGTCATGACCAGGGTTTTTTTGTGCGTCGCCTGAACTCACGATTGCATCCTCCAAGCCCGGCAATACCAAGCGCCTATATGGCTAGCTGTGCATGCAAGAGTGTGTATCAGGGATAGCAAACAGGGCATAAGCATGTGTTTGTAAGCATGGCTGTTGGATCTGCCATGCGCTCATGAGGCATCTTGAGGTCTCGACTCGAGTTACTCTTGCCTGGCTTAAGTGGCTTGGTGGACTGCCATCTGCTCTAAGGTCTAGTAGCACTTGGCAATCATTCATGATGCTTTGTTACTGAGAAGTGTAGTTACTGAGAAGTGTAAAGTGGTCTGTTCCAAAGCAGTTGTCAGGCCTAATCCGTCAGGCACCTTGCAAGGAGCACAGGGTACACAAGCCGGAGTCGATGTTGCTGTTGACTACTGTTGCCTATTCTTTGACATACTGCACCTAGGAAGCCACAGTGGCAGCACGACATAGGGCTTGTGAAACGGTCGTTTTTGAACGGCGTTCGGGAAAATGGCGGCAGCGGACGAGCTCAGCAGGCGTGTGCAGGATCTTGAGCAAGCACTGCAGCTGGAGCGTGCAAAGGTTGGAAACGTTGCCTGGTCATCTATGGTTTACTAGCCCTGTGTCAGCTGTTCTCGGGCTGGAAACGCAGGAAACGCTTGACTATGTCCGTGGTTTGAGCATGCAGGCCGGGGAGGACAGCATGTCGTATGCCCTTGCCCTACAGGTGAGAAACGACTAGGTTTGTATGTGTTGCTTGTACATCCCTAAACCCAGCATTAGGCTGGCGCCACACACCGACGGCTTGTTGTTGACCACTTTCAATTGTCGTAGCGGTTTGAGCAAGATCAGCAGTGCTGGAACAAGGACAGGACGGTGCTCGAGGACAAAGTGCAGAGTATGGAGGCGGAACTGCTCAAGCTGAAGCAGGTTAGTGCTGCGTGCAAGTTCTGCGCATAACAATTTGTCTGTGCCATGTGCTTTGAGCGGATACCGTCGTGCCTGGCTGCACGTTACAGGAGCGTGATGGTCTTCAGGCTGCAGCAGAGGTCAGCAGATCAGCACAGGCAAAGCTGGACGAGCTGCAGCGGGCACTGCGTGTAGTGTCTGAGGAGCGCGATATGCAGGTCAAGCAGACAGAGAGCGTCACGGGCCTGTTGGCATCAAAGGAGGAAGAGGTGCTGGCCCTGAACAAGTATAAGAACGATCTGGTTGACGCTGTTAAGTCACTGGAGGCGTCTCTGCAAGACGTGGACAACAAGCGGCAGCTGGAGCTTCTGCAAACGCAACACGAGCAGGCAAGCAACAGAAACGCAATCACGGAAGCGAGCGGAATTGCTGTTCCTCTGGCAGCAACGGTTTAGAAACAGTGTGCAATATCATGCATTTCTTTCTCTGTCATCGTTTTGTCAAGCCATAGCACCAGGTGTTCACGGGCGCTTCCTGACAGTGGTGCCTGACCAAACGCTGTTTTGCAGAGCACAAAGTTCTTCGAGTCCAAGATACAATATTTGGAGCAGGAGCTTCAGTCTAAAACTCAGGCTCTCTTGGAGGACCGCAGGTACGTGGTGTGTGCTCGCAGCGCACAAAGGTCTCAGGACCGTGGCCCCTGCAATTCTATGCACCCCCGGCATGGAAAGCCCGCACGATTGCCCTCCTGAAGCGCCTGTTAGTAACACAAGCACCACTGCACAGGGGCCTGTACAGTACGCATGCAGGTGTGGCGTGCCGCGCCCACCCAGTGACCCCTGCTCAATTTGTGCAGAAATGACCTTGAGGTTAAGCGGCCGAGGCTGCACTGGCCACGTTCATGTGGCCGTGTGCACCACGTTTTCCCGCCTGCGTCTGCACCCCCTGGGCCGGCGTGCTTGTTGCGTGCGCAGGCGTACATCTGCGGAGGTGCTGTCGCTGCGCCACAAGGTGACGGAGCTCGAATACAGCTTGCAGGTGGCGGACGGCGCACGCACGCAGCTCGCGCAGCAGAACGCGGACCTGGAGTCCTTCCTCCGGGAGGCACGCAAGTGAGAGCACTGGCGCAGCCATGTCCCTGCCCACTGCTTCCACGCCCGCATCATCACCACACTCCGCCATGCACCTCGCGGTTTTAAATCCGTGTTCACTACAGGCGTGTTGGACGTAGGCACAACAACACACTGACAGCACTGCGTGCATGCCGCCGTACGTCTGCCGAGCAGCTGACGGGCGTGCGTGCCAGCACCCCGCCTGACCTGCGCCCTCCATCTGGAACCCCGCCCCGGAACCCTGCAGTAGACACTCTGCCTGCTGCGTTACGCTCTCCTGCTCTGGTCCGCGTCGCCGGCGTTACGCGCTGTGCTTGTGCAGGCAGTGTGCGGAGCTGGAGCAGGCGCGCATCAGCGCTGAGCAGCACTTTGCCAGCCAGGTGGGCGAGTACCAGGGCCTGTGCCGCGACTACCAGGCGGCGCGGGACGAGGCGCTGACTGAGGTGGCGCGACTCCAGGGGCAGCTGGCGGAGCTCACGGTGGAGCTCACGGTGAGGCGCAAGCGCAGTACGTACTGCGCAGTACGCGCAGTACGCAGCCCACGCCGGTGTTGAGGTGCTGCAGCGGGAGCAGCGGCGGCGGCGCAGCAGCTGGACCCTTGCGGAGCTGCCACAGCCGCGTCTTGGGGTTGCAGAGCAGTTCAGTACGGCGAGCAACAGCACGCCGTGAGGACGGCAGCTGCTGGGCCCAATCAGCGGAGGTGGCATCTGCGGAAGCCTCCGCTGTCATTGCCTTACGTGCACTCGCCCTCAACATGCCCTAATAGAATCTGCCGCCACGCACCGGCCTGGGTTTCCCCATGCATTGCAACAGTGACCCATGCAACGCTTCCGTTGATGACAGTGACCTGGATGCACTGCGCGCTTTTGACCTGACCCATGGTGCGCGTCGCAACCAGCACCGTGCACAATGCGCTCGTTGCGCATGTTTGCCTCGCCCGCAGACGCTTCAAGAGCTTCAGAAGGACGCCACACGCCAGCTGGCGGATGTTTCGGCGGCGGCGGAGGCCGCGTCCGCCCGCCACCGAGTGCAGATGCAGCAGCTGCAGGCGCTCATATCCGCCGCCATGGCGGCCGGGGACGTCACCATACTTGCAGCAGGTGCGTATGATGTGGTTGCCGCGGCGCACTCACGCACCCGGTGCTGCCTGAGGCCTTGCCCGCCATCCACCCCCCTCGTTCACAGAACAGCAGCGGCAACACGCCAAGCGCAAAACCACACCCAGCACACCGCCACACCACCACATTCAGTGTATGTGCAAATTTGTGTGTGTTGAGCATCAGGTCGAGCATACGGTGCACATTTTGTATAAATCTGTCGTTGGGCTGCTGACGGCTATTACACATTGCAGGGACGATGCCCATTGTAGCTGTGGATGCTGCGGATGGCGGGTTCGCTGGCCTTGCGGGCGACGCGCTGACGCCCTTAGCCCAAGCAGCGCCTGCTGCGGCGTCCGCAGCGGCGCCGAGCCCTGTCGGCAACGCGCTGCTCAACAGCAGCGTGCGTGTGCAGGGCAAGACGCCGCTGGAGCTCTGGGGCATGTACCAGGACATGGTGGGTGGGTGGGTGAGGCGACGCAGGGTGGGTGGGCCGGGGGAACGCCTGCCAGGCAGCATCGCCGTACTGCAGCAGTTGCAAGCACGGGCGCAGCTGCACGACCCAGGCAGGACAATGTGAAAGCGGAGCGCAGCCGGACGTTGCATTTTGGCCTTGGCATGACGACCGGTAGTACGTTCAGCATGTGGACCCTGTGCAGGTCAACCATGGCATTCCACTCGATCCAACCCCAGGGTTTGTACCAAAATCATGCGCATGCAGTCTTCATGTGCACTACTCCCCTCACCACCGTTCCACCTGGCTCTCTCTCTCTCCCCCCACGTGCCATGCGCCTGCAGCAAGACGCCTTCCACCGCGAGCGCGGCGAGGTGCGGCGCCTCAACGCCTACCTGGAGCAGATCGCGGCGGAGATGGAGGCCAAGATGGCGGGCGTGGCGCGAGAGCGCGACGAGCGCACCAAGATGGAGGAGGCCATGGACACGCTGGCGGTGAGTGCGCTATGAGAGCTAGCCAGATGAGGGGCGTGCATATGGCAGCGGGTGTGCAGGGCGAGGAGCATGTAGCATCCAGCAGCGGCTGCGTGTATGCGGATTGCATCGACGGCGGCCGCAGCGGGGGCGATGGTGGCCTTGTGGGGAGCGGAAACCCCCATGGCGCAGATGCAGCACGCACACGCGACGGGGCTGCCTGGGTGCCTTCGCTGCGTACTAGGAAGGAGGTGCAGGGGCGCCTGCAGGGGCCAGCGCCATCCCTGCTGTCCCAGTTGTGCGCATCGGCACGCATTGGGATGACCGCCGAATTGTCGCACGCATGTGTATTGCTCGTGGTTTGTAGGCGACCGCGCAGGGCGCCGAGGCGGAGAACCGGCGCCTGCAGGCGGCGCTGGCGGCCGCTCAGGCGGAGCACCAGCGGCAGGAAAGCGAGAAGCGCGCCATGCAGCAAAGCATCGACGACCTGTCCCGCCAGGTGAGCGCAGGACCAAACACTCCCCGCCCCCGCCTTTCATCGGCCTTGCGGTGAGGAGTGTGCGCGGTATACACCACTAGCGCGGTTGCAGGCAACGTACACGGGCATCACACCGCAGCACTTGGCGTGCTTCTTCAGGATGCCTGGCATCCCGCATGGTTGCGGAACGGCACCGAGAGTCTGTGACTCGCACATGACCGTTGGTTCATCGGGCTACAGCCAATCTCACGCCCATGCCCATGCACACAGTCTACACTATGGTATGTATGTGCACGTTCCTGGCAGGTCAAGGCGCTTGTGGACGAGGTGGCTAGGCTCCAGGGGCGGCCGCTACCACGCGACACGCCCAGCGGCTCCCTGTCCTCCATGTCAGCGGGGTCGGGCACCGCCGACGTGGTGATCAGCGCGCATCTGGTGACGTTCCGCAGCTTGGAGGAGCTAGTGGAGCAAAACAAGTGAGCAACCTGAGATTTACCATGGTGTATGATGCCATTGTACTGCATGCCTGATGGCTGAGGGCCCTGCAGATTGAGTACCGTAATTGGACCCGAGTATGTATCTTGTTGACTTTAATTTTGTGAAGGGCCCGATGTCCAAACGCTGGGCGGCACCAATGTCTGCACAGCACAAAATGTCCGCCCCACCGCTTTTTGCGTGGGTGCTTGCTGTGTGTACATGAGGGGCGGGAACTATCTGGGCATGTCTGCACGAAGTTGTTGTGCGCCCTGTTGTTGTGCATATCGTGTTGCGCCTTGCTGGCAAAGCCTGTGCGCCCCTTGGCGTGCTGGCACCACGATGCGCCGTGCGCAGCGTTCCTGCCATTCATGGGCCCGTTCCGTACACCACAAACATGTCGCCGCTCCTGCCGCTCCTGCTGCTGCTGCTGCTGTGCAGGAAGCTGCTGGCCATCGCCCGGCAGCTGGCAACGGACGCGGAGCGCAGCAAAGCGGAGGTGGCGGCGGAGGTGGCACAGCAGTTTGCCGCCAAGGAGGCGCGCCTCAGGTGAGCGGCTTGCTGCTGCGTGACCGGCTAGGGGGGAAAGGCGGGGAAGGCGGGGCTCGTCTCTGCCGGCGCCCACCTCACGTATGCGGCACATATCAGCGTCATGTACTCATGTGTGCCGCATGTGATGCCCACAAGGATTCCTTGAAGGCAGCGGAGCAGTCCGCTTTTGTGCGCATGCACTGGTGCCCAGGAATGCGTTCCGTACTTTGTTGTGGGGGTGGTGTGATAATGTGCATCGATGGATGATGGAGAAGCGCCTGACCCGATGCCGGCAGGTGTGCATGTTTGCAGCGCGCACATGCCCTGCATCAGAGCTCATATGTGCCACTTGCCACCACGCGCCCTGCGTGTGTATGTGTTAAGGATTTCCATGGGGACAAGCAGTGTGCATATACGTGTGTATTTGTGTGTGCGTGTGTTGTGTGTGTGCGTATACGTGTGTGGTGTGCCAGGGAGGACCACGAGGAGCAGGCGCGCTTGATAGAGGACCTCACGCGCGCCGTGCAGCAGTCGCGCGAGCGCATCGAGGCGCAGCGCCGCCACATAGAGGAGCTGGCCTCGCAGTCACGAGGAGGCGGCGGCGGCCGCAACGGCCACGCCTCCCCGGGCTCTCACGGTGCCTCGCCCGCACACGCAGCGGCCGCCACCCCTGGACCTGGGCATGCCGGCGGCAGCCACGAGGGCGATGGCGGGAACGGGATGGTGCCGGAGACGCCCGCGGCGGCGGCGGCGGCGCAGGCGCAGGCGGCTGAGTTGGCAGAGGCGCGGGCGGAGCTGAAGAAAGCGCAGGACGAGGGCCGCTCACTGCAGGACGCGCTGCAGCAACAGGTGCGCCGCAGCCGGCTGAGATTGTCGTTGGTGTTGTCATGCTTGGCATGCTTGTGAGAGGGGCCCAATGCCGGCCTCGGGCCCAACAGGAAGCGGTCGAGGCGGCACCCTTAAGGGTGGTGTGCGGCCAGCTTGTTCAAGTTACTGTATGTGGGTGTGTGAACGTTCTTGCTGCCAAGCACTGAAGCTTTGCAGGTTTCATGTACCAGATCTTACACTGGAGCAACCATGCGGCCAGAATGCAGCCTGGCATTGCTGATGCGTTGGCATTTCGTGCTGACTGCCTGACTCCCGAGTCAGTACGGCACCTAGTCACTTTAGGGATCGGAACGCCGGGTGAGATGTTCTTGCCGGTGGCGCCTGTAAAGAGCAACGCTCGCCTGTCGCCCCTGCATTTGATGATGCGATCCTGGCCCTCAGATCTTGGAGCTGCGCGAGCGGCTGGCGATGGCGGCGGCGGACACGTCGCGGCACGCGGCGCGCGCTGAGGACTGGGAGAAGCGCTGCAAGCTGATGGAGGAGGTGAGGGGGGCGAGGGGGAGGAGGAG
>BDDA01000727.1:0-14260 GCA_001662385.1 Chlamydomonas asymmetrica
ATCCCCCCTGGGGGTGTTAAGTGCGCCTCCCTCCTTAAGAAACACCCCGGCAACGGGGTGTATTATTATTATTATTATTATTATTATTATTATTATTATTGTTGTTTGTGGTCGAGGTGGTGAAAGACGTGAGTGTCATGGACGGGTGTGCGGGCTGCTGCTGCGCCGGTTGCGGCAGAGACACCACCGTGATGGGCGCTGCAGGCGCTGGCGCCGGCGCCGGTGCCGCAGCTGGCGCATTCGCGAACGGCAACAGCAGCAGAAAGACCGATGGCGAGGGCGATGCTGGTTTCGGAGAAGGGGAGGGGCTGGGCGGTTTCGGAGCGAGCGCCGGGGTGCCTGCGGCTCCACCTGTGATGGGCGCTGGTCCCACTCCAGGGATGATGCCAACCACAGTCGTGCCAGCTCCAGGTGCAGTGGATGCTCCTGTGGGGTGGTGCCAACATACGATAATCGACTGTTTGGCTTGCCACGCTGCTGGCGGCCGCATCATTGCACAACAATCATCAGCAGCAAGGGCTGACAACTGGGCTGACAATCAAGCGCCTCCTGAGGCATCCTCTAGTATCAAAGCACCACTCGGCATTTGTAAATGCGCAGTAGGGAAAGCGACAGGCCAGCGGAAACGTGTGGCGTCACCAGAAACGGGGCCATAGCAAGACTGGCATGCAATATGGCATGCCATCCAATGCCAAGGAATTACCACGCATGCAGGACTTGGCGCAGGGGCCCCCAGTACCTACCAGCACCCCAATCACCCCAACAAAGGCAGTGACCTACACATTGCAGGCGCCACACAGCTGCAGCACCTGTGGGTGCTGACTGCTGAAGCCCCAGTGTACCCACCTGCAGGCCCATCACCACCACCACCACCGCCGCCAGTCCCAGCAGTGGAAGCGCCTCCTGCGGAGGCGCCACCTGCCGGCGACACGACCACCACACGGGGGACGCGGTTGAGGAGCGCAGACAGGAACGGAGCCGGCTGTACGATTACGGATACCTGCTGGAGGGCTCGACGGAGGGAGAAGCCTTCATGGGCAGCGGTAGTGCCTGCTAGGCATATGTATGCATTCAGGCAGGCAGGCCCATTTCAGCAGTGACAAGGACCTGGGATGGTATGTTGGTAGGTGGAGGGTCCGAGAGTACCGTGGTACGGGCACGGCGGCTCGAGAGTGGAAGTTGCACGTGCACATATGGCCATCTTACATCTCTCCCGCTCCATGCACCCCCAGCATATGTACTGTGCGCCGTGAGCCGCATGCCTGTACTACTTGCATGAGCAATCCAACCAACCATGCATCTAGGTTCTGGGTCCGGGGACAGCCATGAACCGCATGCTTGGCAGCCTTCGTAAGCATGCATGGCTGCCATTGGGCTCAGCGCAAACCAGCAAACCCGCCTGGGCCACATCAAGCAGTGCAAGCCGCTGGCTCAGTGCAGTTCCTGCTGGCTGGATGCCCTGGCTAGAGTGGTGGTGGTAGCGCATGCTTGCCCCGCTGCCTGTCCACTCGTGTGTGTGCCTTTATTCACGGCGCCTTATCACGCTAATCCGCTTCCTCGAATCCATAGATTCCCTGTGCCAGGGAAGAATCTGCCAGTTGGCCATCTGGGTCTTGACGCACTCGCTCACCTTGAGGTGCTGATGCCGCCGCCGCCGCCGCAAAGGAGCTGAGCAGCGTCAAGCCCATTGTCACCACCACCAACAGCCTTGCCGCCGCTGCTGAGTGGCATGTGCACGACCTGTTCCTGTGCCGCCTAGCAAGCATTCCTGAGCCCTGTGTGGAATCTCAGGCAGAGCTGCTGTGGATGGTCCCTCAAGATGCCGGCCCCTGAGACGATTGAGTTCACTGTAACAGTTGCCCGCAGGCCCGAATTGTAGGCCCCACGCGTTATGCTGTGCGCTAACAGCAATGGGTTTTGTCGGGCAGCTCAGCAGCAAAGACGGGATGTGGTGGCTACAGCTCCGCTCCAGGCTCTGAGAAACGGCCTTCTCTCACACCGACCTGCTGTGAAGGTCAGTGGTGTAAGTTCGTGCAGGGTTAGGTGCACGAGCAGCGTTCAGGAATGGCACAGCATCGGGCCTACCTACACCTGCAGCGCAGCAACAAGAGGAACTGTACATGGGGATCTTATCATCACCCCAAGGAATGTTCCAAGTTTCCAATAGCACAAACCGAGCGGGCTCCACGGGTCTCTCCGCGGCCTTTGGCCCAGGACGACCTTCGCAACTCCCTTGCAGCACACACGCTGTGTGCATATGTCTTGGGCTCAGCAGGGGCGCAGAGAGGCCCAGGTCTAGAACCCTGCACTATGGTTATGACGAGGGCTGCATGCCTGGCAGGGTAGGCAACCAAGGTTGCCGTATGCAGGTTTGTGGTTGGCGATCAGCCGTACTGGCGGTTTCGGAAGCACAACCTGAAAATCAACGGACGAGCTGAAGCCACGTGTTTTGGTATCGGACGATGTCGTAACCCAAGCAGTGTGAATCTCGTTGCTTTGGCGTTGGTTCCCTTAGCCTAGCATATACCTGACTTGCTATTGCAGCTGAATGTGGGTGCTGCTGCTGGCAAGCCATGATGGTTCCATATGCCGGATCCCGAATGGACGAATCCTGAGCTACAGTTTAGACATCACACATATGCAGCATCTTGTGCCACACTGTTACGGGGATGCACCCTGTGCATTATCTCTTCCAAGGCCATGGTCATGGTGCATTGCGTGGTGTCAAGACTGAGCGTGCACAAACCCATCCGGCCATCAGCAAGCAAACAGACCTTGCGGATTTAACACACAGACTCAGCACCGGGCTGTAAGCGGCAAGCCCTCACTAAGGATGAATGCTGCTTGTAATCCAGCATCATCCATAACCATGGCTGCTAGCGTCAGCGCTTCCCAAGTCATCCAAGAGCATCTGAGCAATGCCTGACTGGCCACGTGATGTGCAGGCACCCAACCATGCGTGATCATGCATGCGTGGCTCAGGCTCAATTTCATGTTCAGCTTTGTGAGCAGTGCCGTGCTGCAATTGGTTGGCTGGCTTCATATCAGGTGCTCTTGCAGGCCGGTGTTGGTGTGTCCCAAGGCGACACATCTTACATCGCATGTCCGAAGCGCTGAGCAGGCTCATCCTGCAAGAACAGCGCACGTGCCAGGACCCACGCACCAGCAGAGGCCGGCGCGCTCAAGTGAACAACAGAGGATGTCAAGGGCCCGCATACAATGCATACAGCGCAATCTGGCAATGGCCACGGTTGAGCGAACGTGGCGCTGTCAGGCTCAGGCATTCAACGCTTCAAATGCTCATATTCAAATACTGCCCAAGTTTTGCATAATGGCTTTGCCTCTGACCCAATGGCCAAGCAAGCTGACCACGCATGCCCTCTACGCAAACTATCAAGGCTAATTGACAAGGGCAAGACAACGCAACTTGCAACGCGCAAAGCGTCTGCGCACGCAGGACAGGCATCAACAAGGGGCAAGTGCATTTGAACTGCGGCGGCTCGCAGGGCCGTGTGCACATGTCGCATCCGTGCACGCACGCATGGCATGGGTAAGCTTCATAAGCTAAACCAGGAGTGCGTCGACCGAGCGTTCCATGCCAGGATGTACCAGGATGACGAGCAGGAGACTAGCAGCAGGACTGCCCAGAAGGGGACCAGTAGACAAACGCACGTATCTACATGCTATGCGTTTATTGGCGTGGCGTTTACTTGACCTATAAATCAGTTTGTGTGGCTGCGCTTGTTCAGAATCGCCTCAACGGTGCGCGCCCCTGCTCCAGTTACCTACCCCCAGGCCAAAACAACCCCGACAATCCAGGAAACAACAGCTATCAACTTGGGTCCCGATTAGTCTATCTAAAGCCAGCGCAAGCCAAGAAAATGCACCCTAGGTACACATCGTGCTCAACGTCCACCATGCATGCACACCAGCGTGCATGCATCCTTCAATTGCGCTCGATGCTGCCCATGCTTGCCACGATCACATAGCCGCCGTCTGCACTTTCGTTGGCGCTGGTGCTGGCGCCACCGCTGCTGCTGGCCGCTTTGGTGCAGCGCCCATCACTGCAAGCCGGTGAGACGTCACTGCTCAGGTTAGTGGTTCCCTCAGAGTTGTCAGTTGCAGTTTTCAGCAGCTCGACATGTGTGAGGGCAGGAGAATCAGCGGGGCCAGCGCCGGCATCAGCGTCCGCGTCCACGCCAGCACCAGCATCCAAATCCGCATCCGCAGCGACAGTAGCAGCAGCTGCGCCTGTTGGTGGGGCATGCGGAGAGAGGGGCACTGCATAACCTGCTGCATCCACAGCAGCGTCCGGCGTGTAGGGGGCTGTATGCATCGGCCTCGCTGCCATCGCACGGTCGCTGCTGCCCGTCTCAGCAACGGGTGCTGCCTCGGAGGTTGAGGCGGGTGCAGGCGCCAGTGCAACTGATGGCGAAGACGGTAGCGGTTCCGACAGCAGCACCTGCTGCGCATTGCCCTTCTCAAGGCCCGCCCCCGCATGCTCTCCACTTCCAGCTACAGGTTGGCCCGTGACGATCGGCGGGGCTCCATCGATCATCGCGTCCTGGTGGATGTCGCCTGTCGTGCGCAAGCCTGCACTGCCTGCAGGTCCCGTTGATGGCAGCGGCACATCAGGGCCCAGCAGCGAAGACGGAGAGCTGTCCACGGCTGAGGTGTTGAGCGGTGGCTCAGCAGGCCGGTTGGTCGATACGTTGGTCGGCATGGCAGTGCTGCTTGCTGCGGGCGACGTTGCTACAGGCATGTCGCTGCTCTCCCCGCCTGCCAGGTGGACCTCAGCCGGCAGCTGGCTGTCTCCAGCTGCCACAGAAGGTGACGTGCTGGCAGGTGATGCATCCGCCGGCATGGCCAAGCCACTGCTGCCGCTGCTGCTCCGAGCAGCCGCGGCGACAGGCTCAGCAGCGCGGCGGCGAAGGGGCTCCGCCATTTCCGCCATCGACAGGTGGTGCGTCACACGGCGGATGAGGCGGCTTACTGGGTTACCGCTGTACCAGCCGCCACGGCCACCCCTGCCACCAACGTCTGTGTCTTGCTCCTGCTGCTGCTTGCCGGGCCCTGCTGCTGTGTGTGCGGAGGAGCCTGAGGGTGCATGGGGGCGTGCTGAGGGGGCAGTGGTGTGGAGCATGCTGAGTCCGGATGCCCGCCCCGCTGCAGCAGCACCAGGAGGCGCATGCGCAGGGGGGCAGTGCACGTAGCCGCAGCCCTGCAGTAGCTCCAACAGGCCTTGCTCACGATCACCATCGGCGCTCTCCGAGCTCGCCCCGCCGGCGTCGACGGCGGCATCTGAGCCGCCCGGGACTCCATGACTGCTTGCAGGAAGCGTTTGCAGGCCAAAATGTACTCAGCCATGTCACAAGAAGCAGTGCCACGGTCCGTCTCGCAGTCTACGGTGCAGTGTGCCGTGTGCTATGATGGGCATTCATGGGCACCTTGCGGGTGAGACCCCCATGAACCAGGGGGTTACCCACCCATGCCATGCATGCATGTGGCAACACGCGTGCTGTGCCACGCCATCCAAAACAATCACAAGACATCCAAAACAATCACAAGACATCCAAAACAATCACAAGACATCCAAAACAATCACAAGAGTTGTATGCGCCTGCATGGGAGGGGAAGGGGGTGGTTCAACATGAAGCCTCCTGCTGCATGGATGCCTTCAACAGAGTGCGTGATGCCGAGCCTTTTACACCTGCAGGATCTCAGCCAGAATGCAGGACTGAACATGTAAGCGGGTGCATTCAAAGGGTAAAATGGTCCGTTGTGATGCACACACCTTTCGAAGAGCGGCAGGTGGCCAACCGTCTTTAGACGCCGTACCGCCGCCGCAGCTGCTGCGAGGTCGCCCTGCCGCCTCAACCACGACTGCGACCCGCCCTCACCACTCTCTGCACTGCCTGCCCGCACTACACCTCCTGGCCGTGCGCCAGGCGCTGTTGGATCTGGTGGCGGCAAAGCTTGAGGTGGTCGAAGGGTAGTGGTCCGCCCGATCACCGGGCCTGCTGGCATCATGTTCTGAGGGGCAGATACCGCTGCATCAGCTTCCGGCACACCATGCTGTTGCCGCACCGCCTCCTGCGCAGCCGCCACAGCGCCTCCTGGTAACGCGTGGAGATCTTGGCTGTCCATTTCCCCGCCCACCCCATCCACCGCAAAGCGCGCTCGGCTGCTCGGCCGGCTGCTGCCAGCACTGCTGCTGGCGGGTGTTGCTGCTGCGGGCACAAGCGCCCCCGCCTGCGTCAAGCTGCCCCGCCGCGCACGGAACAGCTCCAACACTTCTGCAATCTCCTGAGCATCCTCGCCGCCATCATGGCCAGCGCCTGCGCCCCCGGCGGAGCCAGCTGCTGCTGGCTCTGCAGCTGAGTTGGCGGGTGCTGCGAAGCGCGTTGTGAGGCGCCGCATGACCGCGCCAGTCTCGGAGCCAGCGCGAGACATGCCGACGACGTCGGCGATGATCTGCTGCTGCCACTCGGGATGCGCCAGAAACTGTGCGTGGACGTAGCTGGGCTGATAGAGGATCTTGGACGCGTAGTTGTGCACAAACTCCATCACCTGCGGTTCGACAGTATTGGGCAGTACGGTATTGGACAGGCTGCGCTGCACCGGAGAGTGTTGGTGCGTTGGCAGCAGCGTTGTGTGGGGCAGGCGTTGCTCAGAGGTCACACAGCTTTGTACGATTATACTGCAAAGCCATTTCGACGGCGAGGGAAAGGAATTACTCAACTGAGCATGCTGAGCGCAGCAAGCTGTTCTGTATCCTGATATTATCTGAGACTGTCGATGGAATCGTGCAACAAGCAAGGCAATACAGGCGCACAAAGCACGAAGCTGATGAGTATGTGTGCAGCGTACAGGCCCGCATATGCACCTGCGCCCCCCTTCCCCCGCACACACCACCACCAAATCCACCCACTCATCCCACATCCAGCCACACACCATCCAACCCTCATCCGCCATCCCCACCTACATCCTCCCTCCCCGAACCACCCTCACCCCTCACCTATACCCTGCCCGCGACCCCCGCCGCCGCCGCCATTCCCGTCCCCTACCGCACCCTCACTCTCATCTCCCTCACCCTCCTCTCCTTCCCTCACCTGATCGCAGTGCAGGAGCTGGTCCTGGCCGGCCAGTGAGATGAGCGTGCGCTGAGGCATGTCCTCCGCCCACAGGTTCAGATCCGACCTGCCCGCATCGCCCATCAGCACGCGGCAGTAACTCAACCAGGCAGCTGCATGCACACCGCACCGTACTACCATAGCCCGTTCAGGATGGAACAAACGATTGCGAATCCATTTATTGGTTCCATAAACCGGCAAATGCAGCGGACAGTACCCAATGCTGCACCCGTAACAGGCATGCGTTCGCCCCCAGCCGCTGCAAGGTTGATGCAGTATACAAATTCCACCATGCGTCACGCCCTGCATGATGGTGCACATGCACCTCACACACCGCCAAACATACCAATTAAAGCGTCTGCACATCGCCGCCGCGCAGTGCAGGTCACGCGAGATGAAGGCCGTCATGCAGTCCGTGAAGAAGTCAATGATGTGGCCGCCGCGGCGCGGCGGGCGGTAGATGAAGCAGTGCAGCAGGGAGGGCATGAACATGCCCAGGCAGACAGGGTCCAGCAGGGCCAGCGACTGCAGGCGGTCGGGGTGGCGCTGCGCCAGGATGGAGGCAACGAAGGTGCCGTAGGAGTGAGCCACCAGGCAGGTCTGCACAGTGCACACCGTGCATACTCATGCCATGGAGCAGGTGCGAAGCATTACGGCACGGATGGGAGTATCCAGGTTTGAGTACAGTACACCATAGTGCATTGCTATGCGCCACACTGCACGTTGGTGACGCAAATGCAGGCTCTCAGCGTGTCAGTGTACAAGTCTGGCCCCTGGTCTGCGCCCCCAAAGCCCCCAAACTGTTGCGGTACGAGTGCCCAGTTATTGCCTTATTGGTGCACAGTTGTGATCATCGACACAATCAGGAGGAAAGGCCCCATACTCCAGGCCAGGACCCCACCCAACACGCGACGCCCGGCATGCATGTGCGCACCTTCTCTATGCCCAGGTCGTCCAGCAGCTGCAGCACCGCCACCGCGATCTCGCTGGCAGTGGGCACCACGCTGCACAGCCGCATCGCCACGTGCTTGTACTCCACCAGCACCACAGGCGTGCCGGCAGCCACCAGGCACCTGCGTGCAGGCAGTACGATTGGCAGTACAGGAACAATGCACAGTCCCGGCTGTTTGCATGGGTCAATGGCCCAGTTTGTAAGGACCCTCTAGCGCAGTCTGACCATGTCGTGACTGAGCATGCAATTATATGATGCATAAGAGGGCGTGGGCAATGCTGCTGGCTAGGCCATATGTGCACAGGGAACAGCGCAGCCAGCATATGACGAGCTGGCGGGACACGCAACACCAAGCAAAGAACACACCTGAAAGGCCGTTGCATGCAGCCCAGAACAAAGCACTACAGGCTGTGCTCGTCTGGGCGCAGGCACAGTAGACATGTTTGTGATGCACGGTGACGCACAGTCAATCACGCACCTGATGAAGTTGAGGTAGGGCAGCAGGCCCAAGCCCACCCCATGCAGGAACATGACCGGCGCCTGCTGGCACTGCTGCTGCTGGTGCTGCTGCTGTGGGTAGGGCTGCGCCTGGCAGGGCTGCTGCGGGCGCAACGCACTCTTGCCATACACCGCACTCTGCTGGCTCTGCTGCTGCTCCCGCCATGCCCCCAGCCCGTGAGCAGCCACCAGCAGCGGCAGCCCGCCAGCCTGCAGAGCTGGCCGCTTCACGCGATTCGGCCCCAGCATCTTGGGGGCGGTGCTGCTGGCAGGGACGGTGCTGCTGCTGGCGGTGTTGCTGTTGGTGGCAGTGGCCTTGCCGTACACGGAGGTGTCAAAGCCCATTGCCAGCAAGGCAAAGCGCGTGAAGTGGGAGAGGGCCTCCGTACCGATGTAGAAGAGCAGCGGCCTGCGGGGTCACAGCTTGATGGCATTTTGCCAACGACACCAATGCTAAGCGAGCAGTTACGAGGCAATGCTACGGACAGCATCAGAGGTGCAGATGCATGAAGCCATGAAGCACTGCTCAGCTGCGCTCAGCTCCTCTACAGCCAGCAGCGCAGCTGAGCTGCCCGCTCTGCTCTGCTCCCGGATGTTCAGAGATTGATTGACTTCACAGCACTGGGCCGACCAAGGCATTTATGGATGAGCAAGGCGGTCACGATGATGTGCGGAGCTGAATGGATGTGCAGAGCAATCCCGCACTATGCACGCATGTGTACAGGAGGATGGCAAGGGCCGCCGCCTCACCTGTAGATGACGCGCAGGTCCTCCCACAGGTGCTGCATGGGCACCAGACCTGGAGTGTAGCCCGGCGCAATGTCAACGCCAAACGCGACCTCCAGCCTGCGGCGCATGTCGGCCGCCACATCACCGAGACCGCTGGCGCGCATCTGATCCAGCGACCTGCATGCCAGAACCAGCCGAAACCAACAGCATAGAATGAGTTACGATTAGGTCAGCAGGGCAATGTGCCTGGCACCATGCTCAGAGGTTGTTGTCACCGGTGCCACGCAGTTGTACAGCAGATGAAATGCGTGTAAATGCTTGTAAATGCTTGTAAATGCGTGTAAGTAGCAGGCAGCACGATGCGCCTGCATGCATGCATGCGCTCACCCAGCAGCAAACTTGCGTTGAACACTGCACGCCAGGTTCAGCAGGGCCTGTGCACTGCTGCTGCTGCTGCTGCTGCAAGATGTGTTGGTGCTCACATCACACAATAGGTATATGGCATGCTGAATGCAGACCTGCACAGTGTGTCAGCATCATACGGATGCGCCAATCCTGAGCTGTCGGGGTTGTGCATGTGCTAACGGCCGTGCCCGTGCACTCAAATCTGAGGCGCTTCATGGGTGAGCTTGGGAGGACAGCCACAAGCTTGGGAGGTCCTGTTGTGTAATGCATGCAGGGTGCCTACTGCCTACACACGCATACAGGTTGAGGCCCATGCAGGGTTGGATGCAAGCCAGCCTCACTTGTAGTAGAAGCCGTATGCCAGCAGCTCCTCCACATTGCCCTGCTTAATGAGGGTAAAGCTCTCCAGGTCCACCTGCAAACGGCCAATGCAGGTATGCGGAATGTAGCCGATCACTGACTGAGCAGGCACAAGCACAAGTGACATCCCTGAGTGGGCAGCATACATGCGTGACATCACCCAGGCCGTGCCGTCCGTTCGGTATCCGAATTGTAGGCGTAAAGGAAAATGCCATGGGCGGCCTGACCCAAGCCAGCGGTCTAAACGCATCCAAGCATCATCGCCCCAAACACCAATGCCCGTACGCTGCATCATACCGGTAACTCAAAGCCCTCGAGCTCGTTACACACCATGCTATACCGCCAGTCCCTGTACTTTGACTGTGGCTGGGTTGAGTGTGTGCAGACATAACCCCACCTGTAGCCATGTGCAGAGGTACACACGCGGGTCCAGGCGGCCGCGGAAGTAGTCACACACCGCGCACAGGCGGGAGAACGCCAGCTCAGCGTCCAGCACATCCGGCTCATGCACCGCAGGCTGCTGGTTCAACTCGCGGTACCTGCATGGGTCAGGCAGCATGGCAGCCACACACCCTCAGCCACAACAGCAGATCTGACGCATCACGCTCGCTGACATACGAGCACTTCCGTGTGATCATGGAAATGGCAGGGGATACAATGCATGCATTGAACGTGCTGCATAGTGCATGAAAATGCCTCCATGCACATACAACAGCTTTCCATACACGCTAAAACGCAAGCAGTGAGAGATGCTGGATCATAGCTGTATGGTGCACCAGCAGCACGTGTCAGTGCAACCGCTCGTCCCCCCCCCCCTTCCCCCACAGTGGGGATCAGGATCAGGTGAGGAGAGCACTACGGCTATCATGTATGATAATCAGATTGATTTGATTTTACATATATGATAATCAGATTGTGCATGGATTCGCACTCACCGGCGCCTCCACCACAAGGCGAACACAGCCTCCGCCACAATGATGACCAGGGCAATTGTCTGCACCGGCCGCGGCACAAGCGCTGCAATCGGCCAAACGACGGCGCCAATCACTGCCACGAGAAGCAGAGCATATGCGCCTGCGGCCAGCACCAGGCGGTGCAGAAGGCGGCCCGCGCAGGCAGCATACTCTGACCCTCCCAACGCCTCTTGCGTAGCTGCCACGTCGGTGTCAGTCTGGACGACGGTCGCGTTGCGGCCCCCGCAATGAGGGCTGCTGCTGTGCGGCTTGCTGTGACCAGTGAACATACCCTCGCTGCACTCAGCAAGCTGGCTAGGACAGCCAGTTACGCTCTCCTCAAAGCCACTCCGCCCAGGACCCGCGCTGCTGCAAGTGGCAGCGTGTGCGTTGGTGTTTCTGCGCAACACGGGCCCCCTGCACGACGACGACACTGCGTTTGGGGCCAGAGGAGCGTCAAGCTGGCCTGCGTACCCAAAGCTTCCAATGCTATCCTTCCATAGGTAACCGTCAGTCGAATCGAAGGCGCCTGCAGGCTCAGCAGCAGCGTGTGAGTAGAGCGGCCTTGCTGTGGGGTCCGGACGTGGGCGAGCGGGTGCTGCAGGATCCGTTGTCGCCGCCGAGGATTCCTTGGACACCCCAGCAGTCGCTGATAGGACGTGAAGAGGTGATGAGAAAGCTTCTTGCAGTTGCTTCATCACCGTAGGGGGTGATGAGTAGCCTCCGAGGCGAAACTGTGACCGCGGGGGCGATGACGCGCCACCCGAGGTTGCAGAGCTTGACGAGTTGCGAGGCTGCGCTGCAGTCCGCTCCTCACGCAGCTGTGCCCCGGAAGAAGCGCCATAGCTGCAGTTCTCAAAAGCATTTGGCACCCAGCAAGGCCCTGCATGCTGAGCAGCGTGAGGCGCTGCAGCTGCTGATCTAGAGGGCTCTGCGCTTGCGGCAAACGCACGAGCAGCTGCTGCCGCCGCTGCTGCTGCTGCTGCAATCACGCTGCCCTCAGATGCCTTCCTCAGCACAGCACCTCTACCCTGTCCATGCTTATTGTTGCTGCTGCTACCACCATATTCAGCGCTGCCCTCACTGCCAGGGGCTGCACCGTCCATCGACCACGTTACGGCCAAAACGCATGTACGGCTACGGCGTGCATGCAAGGGCTTTTGGGCGTTGTGCTCGCTACTGCAGGGGCTGGGCACTATCGATGTGGCCAAGGAGACCATCACGCAGGGGAAGGAATCGTTGAGATGGGAATTAGGTCGATTCAAATGCCCGCAGAGAATCGGCTTATGTTGCACACGGCTGAGCCTGCGAAGCGCTGCTATGACGTCGCCAGCGCATATCTATGTAGCAGCAGACATTGACTATGCCAGGAGTGAGTGTAGTGTGTGCGCTAAACAGGGTGACGAAGGATTAAGCTAGGCAGCATACAGACACTGCCTGCCATTGGAGCATTGCGCTGCCGTTCGCTGCCAGGGAACCAGCATGGGTAGCGAATGCAGCAAGACCCGCAGGCAAGACAGGAAGTCAATAACAAAAGCGTGGGCTTGCATACTAGGTGCCGAATTCCGTCCGAGCTGTCAGCAGTATAGACCAGAAAGTGGGGGACCCATTGGGGACAACCTTGGGAGTGCACCCCTTGACAGGTGTCACATCAGGCAGTCGTTGAAACACAAATCTGACAGGTCGCTTGCAAGGGCGACACAAGGATGGAAGTTAGGAAAACCAGCAGTGGCAGGAGCCGCTGCGCAACCAAGCTTGGGTTGGCTAGCACTCAATGGAGCAGCAGGGCCAGATCATGGCTGAACAGTGCCAACACCCGGGCCGAGGCAAGGCAAGGCCACGCCGCCGAGGTGACGACAAACGGGAGGGGTACATGTGCGGCAGGTGCCGAGCATGGATGCTAGCATACTAGGTGGGCTCCATTCATGCAAATGTCACTTCGTGCAATGGCTGTTTTGTACGGCAGCAACAGTGGAAGCAGTCCGGTGGCACAGCCATATAGAGTGGTGAACGGCTGAATGCAGGCGCACGTGCAATGCCTTGGACTCTGGCGGTGTCAAGAGTGTATGAGCAGTGCGCAGGCAGCAACCCACTGCCCAACTCCAACTCAGTACGCTCACGCACCTGATGCACTGCATGCCTTGAGGATGCTTGCATGCACTCTTCCGCTGTCATATGGCACAACCATCCAGAGTCACCGACCCTGCATTTTGCTTCCAGAGGCTCGCAGACTGCCACAACAAACAAGCCGCAAGCGGTTACAGGTCACAGCCTGTCGAGGAGCAGGGGGAAGGGGAAAGGGGAAAATGGTAGATGGAGGTTCATGCCACATGTGTGGCAAGGGCGCACAGTTCCTTTGTCGCTACACCCAGCACACCAGTCGATGATCCGGAGGCTGAGGTGGCTGAACATTTACCTCCTAACAACGTTGTAGACAGCACGTGCACGCCTTTCCCATGCTGCATATTGTGTGTTTTGTGTTGCACATTAGCAGGATTTGTATGAGCAGGCACAGTTGTGTGCAGGTTGCGTGTCCGGTAGGCGGCAACTGCGTCAAACATGGCCTGGCTGATTGTGCCCGTCTTGACGTTGCGTTGCAAAGCACTAATCGTCAACGGACCTGCACGCCGGGCGTGGCCTTTGCCGCAACCCAGCAAAGGCACCCACCATGTAGCGGTGTCTGGCGATACGGACCCATACTGGTGCAACCCCTTGGAAACACCGCCTCGTCCTCGCTCCAATACATGCAGCATGCCCCAACAGAGGTGCAGGGGCGAGCGAAAGGTGTACCGGCACAGCCACGTCTTGGCATTGCTGTACAGATCTCTCCGGTATGCCAGTGCTGTCAGGGCAGTAAGCGGTAAGCTAAGCGACGGCATGTGCGCACGGAGAGGTGCTTGGGCTAGCGCACTGCAGCCCGCATGCACCCAAGCAGCACGCACCTCCGCGCTTGTGCACACGAGGACCATTGGGTTCATGTGTAACTCCAGCTCCAGAGGTGGGCTTTAATCTCAGCTGTATGTCATCATGTGCACCATCGTACGCACACATCCCTTCATCAAGCATACAGCGTGTCCACCTGAAGCGGGCCATGTCAATACACCACACCTAGTGACACGGCGCAACAAACTCAACCACCCAGTGACATGCCCCCTGCAACGCACGCCGTAAACGCTCCGGGAACGCCGCTGCTGCCAGCGCGTGCCAACTATGCCCCCCCCCCCCCCCCC
>BDDA01000727.1:19345-31471 GCA_001662385.1 Chlamydomonas asymmetrica
TGATCATGTACGCAAGGCGATAGCGCCACACATATGGAGGCAGCTCATGCATGGTGACGCTATCGGCCTCCACCGAACCACGAAATAGTGTCTCTTGCTACACGCTCGTACCCTCCAGGGACGGCTCACACGACAGTTTTCACTGCTGTTTCACTGCCTCAAATCCCCTATCTCATACTGCTCCTACTGAAGTCACACAAACACGAATGTAAGCAGCTCGCGGGTTGCCTTTCCTTTCCGTCAGCAATGCCAGTCCGGAAGGTCAACCAATCTACCTTTACCTGCCCGGCTTGGGGCCCGGCTTGGGTCCTGGCTTAGGTCCGGGCTTTGGGCCGGGGGCAGGTGTTGCCTTGGGAGTGGGAGCGGGAGTGGCCTTGGGTGTGGGCGTGGGTGTGGGCGTGGGTGCGGCTGTGGGAGCGGGCGTGGGTGCGGGCGTGGGTGCGGGTGTGGGAGCGGGTGTGGGCGTGGGCGTGGGTGCAGGTGTGGGTGCGGGTGTGGGCGCGGAAGCACCCAGGGCCACCAGAGAGCAGGTGGTGAGGACGGCCCCGCTGCGGCCGCACACGCTCTGCATCTTGTTGAACGCGCCGCTGAAGTCCGTGAGGAACTGGTTGTTGTTGTTGACGTAGGTGTTGACGTATGTGGAGGTGGTGGGTGAGGCAGCGCAGTTCGCGTAGGCGCAGTTGGTGACCTGGCCGTTGGTGTTGACGAGGTCGGGCTTGATGTCCTTCAGAAGGCACATGTCGGCGTTGAGCATCAGCAGGTTGGCGCCGCCGTTGGTGGGAGTCCATTCATACTTAGGGGCGGGGGCGGGCTGGCCGGGGGTGGTGGGAGGGGGCTGCGGGATTGCCGTCTGCATGCAGTGCGCGCAGGTTGCAAATCCATAGGGTCAATGGTGATCGACATAGGGTTGGATTGGTGCACAGTCTGCACTGTGAGATCTGCCACCGCTCTGCATGGCGCATGGCGCCGCCAGCTCGAATGATCATGCTCGCTGCACATGATCCTGTACAGGGCGATTTGCAAGGGCACTTGCATGCCAGAGCTTAACTGCATGGGTTTGCGCAGCGTCCACGGCATGCGCGGGAAAACGCGCTGTGCACAGCCTGGCCAGGTTTCCCTCGTGCACAGCGCCTGCTAGGGTGTATTCACTCCTATGCACATGTGCAGCTGCTGCACATGCACACATGTACTACGGTGCTTCACCACCCTGCGGGAATTCCTGCACACCACTCACCGAGGTCCATCCGAGCGTGCCATCCGCCATGTTACGGTAGTACGCGTTGTTCAGCGAGTCGGTGCGGCCCTGCCACTGCCCACGGAAGCCGCTGTTAGGCACGCGTGCCCTGCCCAGCGCGTGCGCTCCCAGGATGGCTGTCACCTCCTGCGCCGTGAAGGCGAAGCGCTTGGCGAAGTACGCCAACGTATCGGCCTGGCCAGAGAGGCCGCTGGGGAAGTCTGCGTCGGTCTCGTTCGGGTCATCCGGGGCAGTGGCACAGTCCTTGCGGCCCCACTTGAAGTTAAGAGGGTCGAGGCCGGCAGGTACCGTGGGGGCGGGGGCGCCCGGGGGGCGGTTCTGGCCGGAGATTTCAATCGCGTACTGTGCGCAGATGACGCCGGCCAGGGCCCAAAAGTCGGCCCTGGAGATTTTGGTGGACAAGGCGAGGGTGGCGTCCTTGTACATGACCTCCAGGGGGATGATCACAGTCTCCAGGCCCTTGTTGCTGCTGATCCGCATGTTCAGGCAGCCATCGCAGCCTTGGTTGCCCGCACAGTCATGGAACGCCAGGCGCACCTGCAGTCGGCACCGGTAGGTGAAAGCAGGCAGCACTTATTGAGTGCATTCATGCATGGTTTATTGCCAGAAATCTGTTCCATTTTATGTATCCCATAGCAATCAGCGGAATGCTGAGCTGGGTAAACGGCGAAGGTCTGAGTAAAGGTGTCCCCTTCACAGGACAGGTAGGGCAAGCCGTCTTTGCAACGAGCCACCTGATGTCTTAGAACTAGTATTAATAAATTGTGCACCGTGTGTGCATCGGATGAAGGCTTAGTCTGAGCTTGGGCATTGAATTGCGGCCTTCAGGAAAACCGGTAAGTCTGTTGGGTGTTGATGCGAAGCAACAACAAGTTTGTGCTGCCACCTGCCCAAGCCGAACACCTCTCTTGCACTTTGACATATGTCTGTGTGTGAAGCTGAACTATCCCGGTCTACGAACTGATGAGTTTCGTAATGCAGATTGCCTCTGCTGCGTTCCCCTACCCTGCGCTGCAGTGTGTGGGCTTGAAGCAACACACCTCCAAACATTATTCTGCAGTGAGCCTGTTGATTCAGCTGTGGTATACTGATAGCTTAGTGGGCTAGGAGCAGGACTTTGATATGCAATTGTGCCCACTCACCATTGTTGCAAGCAGGGGCCGTCCATTGCCCGATGCGTCTGCCGTTGAGCGGATCAGCGTCTTCAGGCTGGTAACAGTCGCAGCGTCAAGAGCAAAAGTAAGCCCAGCAAGCAGCAGTAAACACACGCCCCGCAACACGGTCCTCATTATGGGCAAACGAGGTAAGAATTGTGCGGCAAGACTGGCAGTAATCAGGCAGGCAACACCGTTGGCTCGTCTACAGCGCTATAGTATTGAAGTCAGACAAGTTATAAACACTGCAGACGTCTGAGATTCTGGGTCGGTCGCAGTGCGCATCGCTATTTATACAGGCGTTTCCACGGTTTGCTCGTCCCAGCATGCAGCAGGACGCGGACCGAGGCGTCCCGTCCTGAGTGTGGAAATGCGTGAAGACAGTTAAATTTAGCATGAGTACAGATTTAAAGGCAACTTCCCTTGCCAAAGCACCTGTCCAAGTCAGCCTGCTGCGACCTGAGCAAAACGTCCAACAACCATGGCAGCAGTTCAGGGCCAGTTTTACTGCTTCACTGTATTACATGCACAAGCTACACACTCAACGTCTCATCCTTATCAACTATGCAGCTTGGTATGATATATGCAAGTGAGTCCCTAGCGCCTGTCCCCAGCGTAAAGTGTGGGTAGATTGTGGGTAGCGCCTACAAGCCGAGGATCCCAACCGAGTGGTACATGTAAACTCCAAAGGTTCAAAACATCGGCCAGGCGACCTTGATTGGCCAGGCAGTCATGTACAGGCTACGTTGCTGCGTTGGCGGAGAGTACAGTGACAGGTGGAAGCAGTACGTTGAAATCCATGAAGCAGCTGCCGATGGGGCAAGAGCTGCAGACATGTTTCAGGTACCACTGCAACGTTTCCCTTTCAGGCTGCAGCTGAAAAGCATTACGTGCAAGCTGCCTGTTGTAACAAGCTTGCAGTTCCTGCGTTGTCTGCCAGTGCCATTAACAGTGCCATTAACAGCAGTTTGGTCTTCAACAGTTTGACCACAAAACCCAGTACCACCATAAAGGAGGACAACGTTGTCATCCCCTGGCCAGTACCAGGCTGAGCGACGATCCATGGCCCCCGCCGCGCAACTGCCCCCGCGCGCGCACCTACCGTTGCTTGCCGTGCACACCCAGAAATCCTCTCCCTCTACTCTCCAGTCTTGGTCTGTCATAAAGCAGTTTACCCTCTTTGGCAAACTGTTTGAGACACACAAGCAGATTGTATGTGCGTGACTGCCTTAAGCTGGTCCACTGCGGGTTAAACTTCGCTGCTTGCACAATGCTTGCACAGAGGCACGACAGGCATTGTCAATCTGCCGCAATACAGTCGGACACGCTACCAACGTAGATGTCTGGCTGGGCACAGGCGCATCAGGCATCTGGCAGTTGCGAAGGGTTATGCTTGACATGCTGAGCAGATGCTTTGTTTCTGTGCCCTGGCCATACCTGCGGGTGCGCCGCGCTTGGCTTGCATTCGGCCAAATAAAATCACTCGACGCTCCCACTCTGCTGCTGGTTAATGGTTTAGCCATTTTGTGCAAGAGAGTGCCTCGCTCAGACACTCAGTGCCTCAGACACTGGGCACCCGAAAGGCAGGGCAATGGGAGGCCTCGGTGCCATCATGGCGGGCGCAACAGTGGCGAGTGGTGGGTGGTGGTTATTGCTGTACAACGGTGCATGAGGGTGCAATGATACAGTTATCCTGCCCTGCGCCGTAGGCATCTCAGGCTGGTGCAAGCCTGCACCCTTGGGTATGTAGGTGCGAATCCTGTGGTGGGCACCAAGATGAGACAGCCAGCCCGGCTGCCAGCTGCAACAATCCTCTCAACCCCAAATACTGAACTTCAAAAACTGACCAGGTCACCTAGCGGCGAAGTGGTGCAAGAACATGTGTACACGCACACAATAGGGCGGGCAAGAGCGCAGTTGCTGACACTTGCAGGTGCTTAACCTGGACAGCATCCAGCACAACTTATTTGATTTACGCTATTCTACCTCCGATGGACGCCATGGATTTGTGTCGATTCGCCGCCCCTCCATTGGCATCTTTACACATTTTCGGTTTCGGGTGCACTTTACAAGCTTGCACAAGGTGGGGCTTGGGGGCTCACATCAGGCGTGATTTCACATGTCAGCAAACAATATGCTGTTGCCTGCACGAATTCAACACTCTCCCTCCCCTCTGTCATCACGCCTCGGGGTCTTTGCACCGCGCGTGAACGTCGTTGAGGCGAACGGCTCGGGAACCAGTTCTCGGCACGAAGAGACAGCTGACTGTGCATCAGAAGCGTTTTTAAGCAACTGAATAACAGTAGTGGTGATGCCCTGTGTGCACCTCACCTCGCTGGGCTTCGTTAAGAAGCTCGCGGTACTGCCGTTCCTGCTGGCTTGCGCTGGCGTTTTCTTCATTGGAGCAAAGCACAATAGCCGTGATATGTCTCACACTGAAGGTGCGTCCAATGTGATCCTGACAGCCAGGAAAGCGCACAGCATGAGTGTCGACCTTTACTAGTACGCTCCATTGTTGTCATGGGCACTGGGCGCACATAGCAAAGAGTCTTGATACAGTTATTTAACAAACAAGCACACCGGAGATTCAGCACGGTCCTGAGGCTTGTAATGCCGCTCACACAATCAGGCGGGGATAGGGTTGGCTGCTACGGGAGCATAACGGAGCGTACGCCTGCTTAACGTTCCTTGTCGGCATGGAGAAACGCTGCCCCTTGTGAATATCCAATAATAAAACAATGCAACAACTGGCCTTTTGCTTCGGTCCTCGCTTTGCAAACCAGCCCCTTAACAATCGTGTTCACGCAGGTTTCGCTGACGAGGCAGCTGAAGCTTGGCTTGGCGCAAGCACCCAACATGAACAGGGTGACAGCCACGTAGAGGTGCCCCACGTTGACCACTGCAACGTGTGCCAGTTGTGTATGCCTTCTGTTCAAGCTGCCCGAGACCAAGCCAGGTGGCACCGAGCTGATCCTTCGTCGCCAGGCCGCCCTTCAGACTTACTGGCTTTGCCCCGCTCAGGATCAACTGTTGGAGCACACCGAAGGCGGCTGAGAAGCAACCCCTCTGGCACCAGCAGAAAAGTGCATCACGTCGGTGGCAGTGCCGCCGATACCGCAACGACGGGGCAAAGGCAAACAATACGCAACGACCCACTGAGGCTCTCTGGGCAAGGAGCTCGTGAGCAGGAACACAGTTTGTGGCCTCCTGCCCCTCCTGGGGCTGTTGAATTGAACTTCACTAGCGCCTTGATGTTTGCACCAGAAGACACAGACGCAAAAGCACTGAAGCCAAACTGCAGCGTATGCTGGGGGTGCACGATGCAACTCCAAGAAATTGATCACCAAACGGTAAGGACCTACCGGCATCTGCGCGCATCCGGGCATTGTACCTTCCCACCTGTTTGCACATGCGGCGGCGCTACATGAATGTGTACTGCATCCGTGTGCCATTCTTGCGGTGGACCAGCTTTGGACCGCAACACAGCGTGTTGCACTACATGGAAGCTGCGTGATCTGGTGCACACGCAAATGTGCCATCCTGAGGCTCAGTGGCACATCTGTTACCGGTATCAGCGGCAAACGCAAGTGCTCACGCAAGGACGCCACAATCCGTGAACCTTGCTGCCTGCCTGCATGTTGCTCACTGCCTATTTTATCAATCGCACCCCATCATGCAGGTGCGGTACAGTGCAGACATGGAGTTTACGCACAGCACCGGTGCAACAAGCAGCTGGCTGTTCTTTGCCACGCCGCATGGCTCCCACACCCGATACATCGTCAAGGTACTTGCTTGTACGTTGCGCCACAGTGCACACCACAGGCGGTGCAGTTGACACACGCATGACACGGCGCTGCATTGCCACCCTGGTGTTTCAACTGAGTCCTGCTATAATGCTATGTTGTACCAATCATACATTTGTGTCAAGCTAGCCAGGCAGGATCCTCTCGTGAGTGTGTGGGATGTATGCGTGCTGTGCTAACATTGCAGGGGCTGCATGTCCGGATCATGCATGCATGCGGTGCAGGTGTATTGCATGGGCTTCCACAAGGTGTCGGGCGCGCCTGATGAGGAGAAGTGTGACCCAGGCCGGGAGATGGAGTCGCTCAGGCGCAGCATGGCTCAGGTGATTGACGGGGCGACTGGGGTGTGTGAGCAGTATTTGCTCCCGTGGGGACATGCAGCGTGATCCGCGTGGGGACTGGGGAGTGTGCATGCATGCCGCCCCGTGGCAGTAACAAAGAGCGAGCGTGTGTGATGGGCTGCGGGGCGAGCGGTCAGCCGTGCAGTGTGCACATCGGGGCTGGACAGCCTATGGCCCTGTTGAGTGTGAGCCTTGGTGTGAGATGTACGGCCGGGCGACATACACAATGTGTGCGCATAGTGAGCACAGAGGTGTGCTTGCAACGGTGTATGGGGACTGACCGGCCATGGTTTCTAGATGGAGATGTGCTCGGGCAAGGTGGTCTGTGGCGGTTACCCGACCCGGGCCACAGTGACATAAGAGTGTTTGCGTGGTGTGAGGGCCACAGATTCACAATGCCAAGCGCAGCCATGCAGCGCGGGATGCTAAACGCAACAGGATCTCAGTGCATCGATGCATGTCTTGGTGGGCTGTGCGATCCCTGGCTCGCTTCACAGGTGGCGCTGGCCAGAGACTGTGGCGCAGAAGACCTCACCGTGCCGTGAGTGCGCTTCCCTGTGTGATATGCTGATTTTGGTACAGATATGTGAGCATGTCAGTAGGTACGAGTATGTATGACGCGTCCAGCATGCATTCACACGTATGCAAGTGCTTTGCCTTCACCTGTTGAGCAACCAAGGAGCATCATGTTGGCGCCTGCACGGCAGGAACAAGTGGCGGTGCATGGATGCCGTGCTAGTAACCTCGCCCTCCACGTCATTGTGCAGTGTGCACAAGCACATACAGGCTGCATGGCCCTATGTACCGGAGCCTCTTCCTGGCACAGGCTGATAGATACCTGGCATAAATATACCTTGCTAACCCAACGGAGCCGATCCTTGCCGCACTTTGGGGGTTTTGCTTTCACCACATTCGCCAGACCACATGGGTTTACATTGGGCTGCATGCCAACCCGGTGCTTGTATGCAGGATGTGGGTCGCTCCCGTCAACGGCGTACTCGCCACTGGAGGGACGCACGGCCGCGCCGGCTTCCACGTGCGCTGGCATGGCGTGTGGATGGCGGAAGCGCCGGGCGCAACCCTCCAGGCGCTCAAGTCACGACCTCGCGTGCTAGCGGAGGCGCTAGCGCGTGTCAACCCGCAGCAGGCGTGTACGCATGCAATCCTGCTGCAAGCGCACCTGCTGCTGCCTGCGCAATCGTTGCACGAGATCACGGCTGTCAATCTGTCGCGCTGACAAATGGATGCGTGGATGCCATGGCCTCGCTTGAAAACGCGAAGCGCTGCGCCTGCCTGTCTCCCCCACGCTTCCGGCACATCTGTTTGTAGCGCATGGCAGGCTTCACGTTTGCATGGAAGGAGCTCATGATCGGGACTGTACTGCCCAGCACTGCACGGCTGGTCATTCGCCACCCTCTTCTGCCCGCCTGGTCTTCACCTGGGGGGAGCATGGGCCGATGGGCCGACACGCCTCGACGACATAAGTACATACCTCAACAGTCAATATCCGTCACCTGTCTGCAGGTGGTACAACAGACGGTACTGGACCTACTGACGGGCCAATGTGACCGGCATGCAGAGAACGTCTTACTGGATGCAACCGGCCGCCTCACATTCATCGACAACGACCAATCGCTCGGCGCGTTTGCGCACGTGTGCGCATACGACAGCCTACTGCTGCCAGGCAGCAGGTACGCACAAGTTACGGTGCACGCTGCTGGCCATGGCTGCCCTACCCTCCGATCACTCCTGTACAGACACACTTGCAGATTACTGTGACGTGACCTGTAGACGTAATGGTCAGAATGCATTGTTGCTGCAGCAGCCCTTGAGTCCTGACACGGCTGCGGATGATATCTTCATTCTGCTGCTTTACTAGTGGAAGGTCACGCATTCAAACCTAACGTTAGGTGGCAACATTGTGGAGTACAAAATCACACTTGCTCCTGTCTTTGTCTGATGCTTCATGCTTGTGACGTACTGCCCGCCGCTGCGCCTGCCTGCCCGATGCGTGCAGGCTACACTCCTTCACCCGCACACTGCATTGGGGGCCCGAATCAGTGGCTCACTACTACAGGGATACACAATCCAGGAATAACAGCATCGCAGTACAAGGGAGTGCATGCAAGGGCCACCCATCCCCCATCGACCCGTCAATCATCCTGGACTACAGGTGTGCACTCACGTGTGGGTGTGGTACGTGTTGCGCGTGCATGGCTGCGGTCGTCATGCGGTGGTCTGGTCACGCACAATCTGCCTGCTGGCCCTGCTGCGAATACATTATCGGTGGGAACAGCTTGAGGAGGTTTGTTGGGCTGTTGCTGGGGGAGACGCGGGGGGAGCGGGGGGGGGGGCATATCTGCCCTTCTGCAGTGCGATGCCCTGAAGCCCTTCACTGCACGCCACACATACCACAATGCCACAGCGCACAGCAGAAGCACACACATCGTGCTGATGGCTTGCAGGTGCCATGTGGCCGGCGGCGGCATCGGCCAGCACTACCCGCCCGCCATGCAGCGCTGCCTGCAGCGGCTTGCACACGACCCTGCGGAGACCATCGCAGCACGACTTGGTCTCGGAGCCACACCGCCAGTCGTCGTTGACTTGCTCAAGGCGCGTGCGCAGAGCCTTCTGAGCAAGTGAGTCCCTTAAGTTTGCCTACTCATACGGTCATGTGACCAAGCCCACTGTGCTGGATGGATGCTTGCTTGCAGGCAGCGTTGCCACTATCCAGGGTGCCTGCAAGTGTTGCCTCTTGCGCTGCATGCATCCCTCACTTGTACCAAACACGCGGCCAGCTGCCGGCAACGGAAGGTGAAGGGGCCGGTCTGCATGTGAGGAGTGTTGACAGCTTAACGAGTGATGGACAATGATGCATGTTTCCTTACGGATGTCACACCCCGCACGTTTTTGCCTTTTTGGTCCCGTTGCTTCAGGGGTTTTGAGGCGGCCTTGGCAGATGTGGCATCCCTCAACGACCCCTCCATCCGTTACCCCCATCAGCCCTCCTGCTGCGCGGTCTCGTTCCAGCCCCTGCCCAGCATCCAGCTGGTTGGTGACGGGTCACGGGAAAGCAACGCTGCAACCAACGCGAAACAGGATTCAAGCAGTGCCGCCGCCCGCCGCGCTGCCACAGAGCTGGCTGCCATGTTGAGCTTTGACGGGGCAAGATGCAGCGCTCCACGCTGCTGGCAGCCGATAATGGACCGCTGAGGGCATGTTTGGCTTGTTGGACGATGCAACCTTGGCTGCAGGGGGTTTCAAATGGCACGCACGTGAGCCGTCCCCCCAAACCATGACAGTGGGCTATTGCTTGTGTGAGTGTGTACACGGATGTAAGACACCAGATGCATTCCAGTATCATTGCCTTTAGCGGAGGGATCCTTGAGCTGCATGCAGAAAGCATGTATGGGATGGAGCAGCAGGCAGTATACAGTACCAGGTCGTTACAGGGGAGTTTATGCAATGAGAAATGAAGCGAACGTACAGGCGGGCAGCCCCGCACGGCCCACCCACCACCGCCTGTTGCACTGAACCTCACCCGAGGCAGGGACTGAGGCGTACATGCTGAGGGTATCGCGCTCCTATGACCCATCAATGAATGCTCTAGGGCTCTAGGCCCCCAACATGAGTGGCTGCCCCCCACCAAGTGCCACAATAAATCTATTCCTCGTCTCCGCCAGCAAGCAACGGTGAAGTTTGAAGGAAACAACCTCAGGCCGGTTTTGAGCCCATGACCACGAATGTCCATCCCATTCTGGGAAAGCAATGGAGATGAAAGTGAGTGAGTGGTACGCACGTAACGCACCGTGGCGATTATTGGACACGCAATGAATGATCGGACAGGACTGGTGGAAATGGCATATGTACAGCATGTGCCAAGCGGTGCGCATGCACGTAATTGGGGCGCGAGCGGACCAATGTGGCCTATGGTGCTGTCCGAATACAGCAGTAGGTTTATACGGGGTGTGCAATGCGTGGGGCACCCATGCGTGCTTCTCGATTGGCTTGGCTGGAGCTACACCTGCTCAGCCAGTTGCGGGCGTCAAACCGCATATGTACTTGCCGCCAACGCCTCGTCCTGAGAGCTGAGCATCGTTGAACCTAGGTGGAAAACAAACGTTTATTTATGGGATTGCATTTCCCTGCGACAACGTTGTGTGATTTGTCGACGCCATCCACCTGGCGGGGACAGGGGTGTTGTATGCCAGCTGCTCAAATGCGCAGCAGAGGTGCAGCACGCAGGTGCTGACCAAGAGCGGGCCCGACCTGAGCATCATGCATGCAGATGCATGGCTGGATTGCTAAGGCATAACAGTAAACACGGTGCTTGTTTGCATCCGCTAGACTGTAGGGTCTGTGCTGAAGCAGCACCGGAAACCGGCCTCGTCCGATTGGAACGTGTCCGTCACCGGCGTGCTGACAGTGCAGGTGGCGCCCAGGCTAGACTGAGACCAGGCGGAGCCTCCCACCAGCACGAATGTGCCCGCAGCGCCATCCCAGCAGAGCTCCTTCGCGTTGCCGGTGATGTCAAAAATCTGCACGTGCACGAAGCGCCCCCAGTCAAGGGGTGCCAGAAACAATGTGGCATACTGGCGTGCAGCCGTGCACGCCGTTAAGCATGCGGGTGCGCAAGCGCTCAAGCAGGGATGATCCGTGCATCCCATATGCATTTTTGTGTGCACCCACTGACATGCACATTGCAGTGCAGCGGCAAACATGCGGGCGCTAGCTGTTGAAGGTACGCGACCGCAGGCAACAACTGGAGCCAATGCAGCCGTTACCACACACGGGTGTCTTGGTTTCGACGGCACCACTGTTGGGATGGGAAGATCGTGTGTGCAAACCGTGCAAAACGTTGCACCTGCCTGGGAATGTGACGATGGGTTGCCAAGCACGCCTGACCAGTCGGCCCAGCAGTTGGCGAGTCTGGAAGATCCCGGGGGCAGGAGGCCGTTCGCAAAGCGGTAACCTGCGAGGATGCGCCGACCATGACATACCCGCATGCGTTCCTCCATGACAGTTGAACATGTTCAGCATGCACTTTCGGTGTTGCTGGTGAGGGGTGCAAAGTGCAATGCGCTGACCCTCCGTTGCATGGTTGCAGATTTTGCGTCTTGGCGTGCATGTGCGCATTATACACACCATGGCAACTCACCAGGCTGTGACTAGGCTGTTAAGCCGATGCCTTGCCGCTTGGTCCCCATCTGGGGGGAGCATGGGCCTTTTGGCCGACTGGCTCCTGATGTAACACACCATACATACCATGGCAACTCACCAGGGCTCGTCGTGTCACTATTGTACTCATCCGCCAGGTTGCAGAACTTGGTGTCTGCGGTGTAGGGGGTCCTGCATGCTGCACCCCGAGGGCTGTAACCCCACGTGCACTGGAATGGATCCAATGAGCATGCGGTCTTGTACTCTGCAAGGCTGCACAGGTGGCCTCCAACATCTTGGCAGTATGCGGAGGCTTCGGGCCTGCATGGGCAATTCATGTGTAGCGGGGGGGAGGGGGGGGGGATTGTCATGAAAGCCTACCAGCAACGCGGCAGACAACCCCAGCATACATGGGG
>BDDA01000727.1:32431-46758 GCA_001662385.1 Chlamydomonas asymmetrica
CTCGGGTGTTGCCGCTGGCGACATTCTTCATGTTTACTGCCTGGCTACCAGCACCTGCGTCGTCTCCTCCTCTACCACGAAGCAACACATAAGATGCAGGCAGCGCAGCATACACTTTGTAAACCGCAGCCGGGCACCACCGTCAAACCACACGCCCCGTGCACTGCTGCCAGGTGCTGTGGAAGGGCCGCACTCCATGGCCCTCTACAACCCCCCCTGCTTCACCCCACACCCCCCTTGTGCTAATTGGTTGGCATTGGCAGTGTTCTGCCGTCCACACGCAGCACCAGTCACCTCACCCTGTGACGCCTGTGGTCGGCAGCGCCCACTGGGAGGACGAGCTATACATCGAGGGCAGCATGGGCGACGAATAGGCCCTGTACTTGATGATGCTGTGTTGCACCCAAAAGACTGTGCGGGCCTCGTAGCTGCAGCCGTGCAAGGGTAGTGAGCGCGACATCGCAGAGTTGCATTGCTCGTGAGTGTGGTACTGTCAGTGTGGTGCTTGTACAATGCAGAGGCGAACATGGCACGTAGCGGATTATGCCGACAAGTTCACCCTCTGACACACACAACACACAGGAGTCCGGGCAGTCCACCAGAGTACTCAGCCAGCAAGGTTCACCAGCAGCCAGAATCCCGCAGCATGAATGACTCCGCAAACACAGCACATGGCCCTGCTGCTCAACGTGGATCGGATTTCCTGTGATGCACTGCGCAAATCGCCATGCGCAGCTCGCCCACCTGTACATCCAAGTAGTAGCAGTAATCCTTGTGACGGCTGGCTTCACAAAGAACCTGCTGTCCCTGCCTTTGTCGGTGTATACCTCATCCACAAGCCCATCGCAGTCGTTGTCAATACCTGCATGCATGCAACACGCACACGCCGTCCGTTAGCAGGTTTGCAGTTGCGGCATCAACACCAGGTTTTGAGTTGTTCCGCCGTGATTGAGATCGTACACATGCCCACGATGGAGGTGGCTGCATCACGCGCACACGCGCTGAGGCAGTTTTCGCACTGCTGCAGCACGGACACCTCCGTGCGCACACCGCCACTCAAGCGCTATGCGGGCGGCTTGTCGTGCTGGCCTAACTAGTTATCTGCTATGCATACCACCTCACCTTAGTACCAACGCTTTGCCAAGCACAAGCCAGAGCTGCGGCAAGCCTTCATGGCAAGCAGGCAGGTGGTGAACCTCAATGACTTCACCACACCACACAAATGACAGCATGCTGTGGCATCCCCGCCGTGCTTACCGTCCGGGACCTCAGGCGATGCTTTGGTCAAGTCCTTCACAGCGCTGCAGACGCTTTCCCAAGGCTGATTCGCTGGGTCAGTGCAGACGATCCTGTGGGACCGACACACCCGCATGGATGCGCACAAGCTGAAGATCAGCCGGCGCTCTTGGCATGAAACCCAGCAAGGTGTTACAACATGGAAGGTACGGATGCTAAGGGAAGATTTGTGGCAGGAGGTTGATAGCAGTGGCGATTTAGGCGATCCATCATCACGCATTGTATGCTGGTTGTATGCCTGCCGCAGCCAGCCTTCTTGCTGATCTCAAACGCAGGCGCGGGGGGCAGGTGTGGCCTCCTAAGTCCCAACGTTTAACTCCCATCCACCGCATGGCTGACAGCCGTGCACACATGCAGCTCGTCGCGCTGAATTTTACTTCTCATGGGGTCATGGACCACGCCTGCAAATCCCTACACTAGGGGCCCATAGTACACCCGTATTGGGTTGCTCAGGCCGTTTGATACAAACCAAACGTGGTGCAGTGTGCAGCAGCTATGGGCCGCTCCCCCTGAATATGTGCGATGCTGCAACCACCACCGAGCATGGGCCGTTCGGCCGACACCATCCTGATGCAACATACATGTGTCAGGTTTACATGACGACGTAACGAACCACCACCAAGCATGTGAATCGCACTCACGTCCCAGTGGTCCGGCATGCACCATCAGCGCCAGGACTGAAGTCGTCAGAGGCGCAGGCGAGGCCGTACCCCGGCACATGCTCGTTGACCCGGCCGTCGCAATTGTTGTCGAGCTGTGCGCCCACTTCGCAGTAGTCAGGGGTGAGGCTGCAGGGCAGGCCGGGCCTGCAATGCGTATGGCACACGCATGCCAACACATACGTTGGCCTTAAGTGGATGCTCACATTTGAAGCATGCGTTTGACCCTTGACGCGTACCATGCGCGGCCTTGTCGCACCTGTGTGCGGAACGCATGCACATGATCGCAAGAGATCCCCTGGAGCGGGGAGATGCAGCCATGCCGGATAGGAGCGGAGCATGCGTGCATGCGTGTAATGCGTGCGTGCCTGTGTGCGTGCATGCACCTTCCATCCTCTGTGCTGTGCAGGCACTGTGGTAACGCATCATGGGACGACTGCTCGGGGTACGTACGTGGAGCAGACACCTTCGGGGAAGGAGCAATGCCATGCGCCGTTCACACACGCCACGGTGACCTGTGTGGTGCACTCCGGGGCCGTGGCGCTGGGGCTCACACCACACACTGCCACTGCTGAAGGCACATTGCCGGGTGCAATATCATCGATGATGCCGTTGCCGTCGTCGTCTAGTCCATTGCACGCCTCGACCCTGCTGTCGGGTGTGCAGCCGGGCGACGGCACACAGACGGATGGGTTGGCACGGCGTGTGGAGTTTTGCACGCATGCGCCTCGGGAAACGGGCTGCACGCATGCAGAGGTAGCCAGCAAGCAGGTGTTATGTTAAAATTGCAGTGGCGTTGAATGCAGCGGTGTTCCGTCATGCTCCTTCGTCAGCAGCACGTCAGATGGGCTAGTTTCACTGTCTAATCGTCAGTGGAAGGTACGTGGTCTGGGAGTGTGCCCTGTGATGCAGGTCTGGATGTGCCCAGTAATGCGGCAAGTTGCGCAATACAAATGCAACAGGACCGGTTGTGTAGGAGCTTGAGAATCAGCTGGCGCCAAGCTGCAGGGTGGGTGGGCTGGTGAGGGAGACATGAAGGGAGGGCGGGTGTGGCAGAACTTAATCGGTTATCTGGAGGCATGTCGCTGGCAAGGTGGGTGGGTGGGTGTGAGAGCAGGATAGGGGAGGAAAGGGGCGGACCGCTGCCAAGTTCCAGCTGGCGGCGTTCCGCTGCAGCTGCGTGGATGCTCTACCGTTGCAGCTCTGCATCCAATGCGGGCAGGGCGCATTTTCCCCTTTCCCATTAATCCCACCCACCCAGGAATTGGCCACTCATCCCCACAGAGTGGGCTGCCTCACTGGCGCCGCACTGGCGCCGCACCCATCAAGCGGAAACTCCAAAGGAGTTGAACGGTTCAGACGTGAGAGTGTCCGCGCCCTGACTGGCTACCCTTCCCTGAAGGTGAACGTCACGGGAGGCCGCAACATCGCCGCATGCAGCATCCGCATGCACAGCTGACACCCATGCTTCGGGCCTGGGCTGTGCCCCTTTTCAAGCAATGCATTACATCGCTCGCGCTTACCTCAGGTGGCAGGCATGACAGCATGCCCGGGCAGCCGCCGATGGTACAGCTTCCGAACCCATCGGGCACAGAATCGTCCGCGATACTGCAAGCCCGCAGCAACCGCAGACGAGACGCCGGGCACCATAAGTGCGACTGTAAATGCATGACCATCGAAGATCCTGACTGGGTCCAAGACAGCGCATTTCCGACAGTTATTGAGTATGGCCCTCACCCATCGCATTGTAACAACCTTGCATGCTGAGGCTACCAGCAGCGGGCTAGCAATACAGGTTCAGAGCTTTATTTGGCAAGCGTAAGTTTGCGTGATTGGTTTGTTTTCACATCAGCATTGCAAGCAAAGCCAAAACAGCCTGGCCCAAGCGTTGTGGGCTCACCCGTTGCAATCGTTGTCGCAGCCATCACAGATTTCTGCAGACGCCGCGATGCATGCGCCACACACCTCTCCGTTGTCCACCTGCAATCGGCATGGTGTAACACTGTGGATGGCGGCATTGCGGTCTGTGTGGTTCACACGGCAATGTATGAGGCAGCAAGCCTATGTTGCACAAAGCCTTGCCCTCAAGCAGGAAGGTAGCCCTTTGCAAAGCGTACCCGTGCAACATCGCATGGAGTGAGCAACGGCGGTTGAGGACTGGCCACACGCAGACACACAAATGGTGTGGAGGGCACGGATCGGTGAGACGCCTAGCCTACGAAATGATACCCTCATTGGAACCACCATAGGGCCCATGCACAAGGGACCTCTCAACAGCTGCTGATACTGACAGTTTGCGGATGCACGACTCAGCTCGCTGACCAAACAAGCTCCCTCACTCTCACACTCACCACACCATCACAGTCGTCATCAAGGCCGTTGCAAACCTCTGGAAAGGGGCAGTGCTTGGGATTGCCGCACTTTGTGAACCCCTCATCCACCTGTCAAATCGCTCGAAAACAAGCAATGATTGCCTTCACTGCTGCGCAATGAAGCGTGTATGAAAACGGCATGCACATACAATTGCTGGTGCAGGCCTGCCAAGACTACTGCATTGAAAGTTACAACAAATACTGCCTGCGGGCAATACCGCACATTCCCCCCCACCCATACACCGCACCGTGTGCGTGCGTGAGTGTGACTCACTTGGCCGTTACAGTTGTTGTCTATATTGTCACAGACCTGAGACCATGTGCATAATGATGGCAAAGTTGGCAAGCAAGGTCGTTGTCAGGATTCAGTGCGGGGAAGTCGGGGAAAGGCCAAGGATGAACGGCTGAAAACAGGCTCGTGCCCTTTCAGGAGGCGAGTGGAGGTAGGGACATGTGTGGCGCAACACGCACTAATTACATGCAACCTGCCCTTTGGTCCACACCAAACCAAGAATATCAACTGCATCCTGCTACAACGCACTCAGTTTGCCCGCAGCGGCTCAACCCTGGATATCATCCATAAACAATGGGAGAGCGAAACGCGGTGGTGGAATTCCTGGAAGCCAGCCAATGCGTCCTGCTCACCTCGCCAGGGTTATAGCAGAGCCACGAACTGGCGTCCTGGGATTGCAGGGCGGTTGTGCACGGCAGGCGGGTGGTATCACTCTGCATGCAGGATTGCAGGCGACACACACCCAGCATCACGTTGAGCAAGTCGCAGCCGTCCCTGTGGGGCGCTTGCTTGCATGCCCCCCACTTGCCCTACTTTCTCTCTTGTTCCTAGCAGGCGCACCCTCTTGTGTCTCCTAACTCCCTCCCTCCCTCCCTCCCACCCACACCCCCCGGGCGTTCGGCCTTCTGCAATAAGCCCTCCCTAGGTTGAGTGAGGGCAGCCGTGGGCATCCAGCTGGGAGGCTGTGAGCTGAAACACGTAGCAACACGAGAAATCAAGGTGGTGAGTGCACATTGATACGAAGGGCCTGTTGGCCTGTTGGCCTGCTGGCCTGTTGGCCTGTTGGCCTGCTGGCCTGTTGGCCTGTTGGCCTGTTGGCCTGTTGGCCTGCTAGGATCCATATGCTCCCATGCACCTAGATGCAAGACTAGAAACTCGCGTCCGCTTGCAATTGCTACTACGCTAATGTGGGCTGCCAGCTTGGGTGTTGGGCTTTACACAAGCATGGGCCTGGCCCAGAGCAGTGTCATTGCGTCAAGCCCCCAGCTACACAGTGGGCCGTAGATCAAAAATAAGACAGGGAGACCTGGTCTAGCGCCCAGGAAACAACCCTCATCCACTCATACAAGTGTGAGCCCGAGGTGCCAATGACTAGTGCCCCTGTTGTCGTACCGATGCCAAGAAGTTGGAGAGGCACGCGCTCCTTTGGCTGCTCGTTGACCAGGTGCAGCATGATGAGGAGCCCACTGGCAGGTTGCAGTAGTGGTTCCAACCCTCATCAACGCCGAGCGATCTGGATCTGATGCTGTCAGACAGAGCACTGTCGCCATCGTCATCGTTGTTGTTGCAGACCTGCGGCACCAAACGATACACCGTAGCATTGCATGATTAGCGAACACCCGCCAAGCGTGTCTAGCGCGCTCCCCACACCACACCACACACCGGGCACCCCGGATACGCAAGCGTCCAATATACGCATGCGTTTGCAAGGACTGCACAATATGCAATTGCTCTTGAGTCTGTGCGTGGTGGGCAGCCGCGCCCATTACGTATTGTCCATGTAACACACAGCGTCGCTACACCCTCTGGCAAAGTTAGCAGGAGTTAGCAGGATAAGTTAGCAGGATAAGGGGTGGCCTACACATGATCAGATCTGGATCTGGATCTGGGTCCACCCTGGTTGGCCGCCTTCCCGTTCTTTCACCCTGGATCCACCCCAACCGGAGCCGATCAAGAATAACTCCACTCTGGCTAATCCTGCCCTGATACATCCCTTTTCTGCCTGCCTGGTCCCCATCTGGGGGGAGCATGGGCCGTATGGCCAACACGCTCCTGATGTAACATAACATACATCCATGGGCGGCTCTCATGGACCGGCTCTGCAACAACCCAGACCCAGATCCGATACATATGTGAAGCACCCCTAACCCGTCACCGGCGCTATGGGCGCAAACAGATCATGTGCATCTCACCTCCCGGGGGCGAGTCGTGAGGTCCCCTAGCACCGAGTTGAGGGCGCTCACGATTGCAGCATCGCCTCCCCTGGAAGTTATGGGGTAGCTTGCGCCTGTACCGCCTTCCCTTGCCAAAGTGTCCGCGTACAACGAGGACGTGTCAGCCAGGCTGATCACGTAGGTAGGGATGCTGTATGAGGACACATACAGTGTGTTGTCGGGCTTCATGGGGCGAAAACCTACACAAGATGCAGGCATGCACTTGGATCAGGTGACGCACATGCATGTGGAGGCCGGGCGCGCCCATGTCATGCACCGGGCCAAAACAGCATGGTCATCCACCTGCGGAATGATTCATCGTTCATGACGGGTGGGTGTGAAGGCATGCGGATGGGCGGATGGCAGCACACGTGTTGCCTTGCGAGCCTGGCGGCAGCTGCAGCATGCAGCTTTCGGCTGCTGTAGCCATATCTCCAAACGGGCAACAACTTCATTTGTGAGGACCGTGAAGTGTACAAGCAGCATGGAATGCGGCTGACAAGTGCCCGCTGCTAAGACACACACGATGTGCTGGCCAGGTGGCATCCAGGTGAGTTGCTGGTACCGCACTACCGCCTGCCAGCTGCACCTGCCACTGTACCAGTGAAACACGGTCGGCTAAACAGGCGATCATGCAATGCCAGTGTATCACACACGTACCATTGTACAGTGACTGGATGGAGCTTGTTGCGGTGCTCAGGCCATAGTCGCAGTTGTCGCCGTTTGAGCAGGACGGATCAGTACACTGCGCCGCTGTGATCAGCACAACCGCGACCTTGGGAGGGTGTACTATGTCACCCAGTTTGCTAAGGATGTCCAGCAACGGCGAAGCAACGGCAGCGCCAGTGAGCGGGTTGGTGTAAGAGCCGGAGAAATACCTGCAAACAACGAGGGCGGGTGCGTGTTTAAACCAGCGAAGACCATTTATGTGTAGATGTATGCGCAATGTGTGAATGGCAGAGCGCTGCTTGAGGCTATTGACGCACGTATGTAAACCAGAGGAAGCATGGCGATGCATGGTCCCCATCAGGGGGGGGCATGGGCCGTGTGGCCAACACGCTCCTGATGTACCATAAGATAACATAACATACCGGTAGCATGGCGATGCATGCGACACATACCGTACACGAGCCATGTGGCGCATGCATGACGCATGAGAGCATGCGCGTGTGGTATGTCACCACACGTCGCTCCCGATCGCGCGCGCCGCAGTGTGCAAGACTCATACAGCCCTGTCCTGCTTCACACTGAGGTTGCCTTATGATGAGGCATACAGCAGCACGCTAAGCAGCTTGCCTGTAGACATCGTTCATGAGCCCTCCGATAGGACGCTTCTGGTTGACCGAAGCGAACAGCTCAGGCGCAGTGCCGCCCGAGGGACACTCCCCATCCACAAGGCCCAGCAAGGACGCAGTCTGCCCAGCCGCAGGGGTGCCAACGGTACCAGGCGTGTCCGTTGTGCCTGCACAACAGACGGGTGTGCATCAAGACACTACTGGTCTCGTCCACGTTCAGCCTCAGGAATGCAGCAACGTCTCTGCGTCTGTCTAGGGCCACGGGATGATGTGTGGCAGGGTATGTGGGGGTGAGGGGGCAAGGCGGGGGCAGCAACGACCTCAAGCATGCTTTGAGCCCTTGAAAATAGCCTGGCGAGGTCCCTGAAACAGCCAGCAGGTCAAGCCATGATCACACCTGGACACAAAAAACCCTGCAAACTACTCCAGGAGTGATACGTCAGCTGCCAGCAGGTGTCAGTACGGTACATCATACTTCCGTACAGACTTACCCAATCAACTGCCCCGGTCGAATACACAGATACCAACCTACTGTAGCGAGCTGCTCATTGCCTGAATGCCGTGTCCAGTAAGGCAGTGCAGTAATGCACAGAAGCAGGCTTGCCGACACGCTGACTGCATTGCACGTGCACTGGCAGGTTCCTCACGAATCCCCCTCAGGTCGACCCGCCGGCTGCATTCACGCACACACGCGTAAGCACACTGCACGGCCCTGGGAAAGCATACTGCATGGCCCCACGGAAACAAACATTTCTAAGCACACGCGTACTCACCAGGCACAGGGACGAGCAGGTTCATGCTGCGCTTGTTAGGGCCCGCTGGCCCCAAACCGCATTCCGCCGTGCCATTGGTGACGCCCGCAATGGTGCAGCCGGCAGCATAGCAGGTGTATGTGCAGTCAGCACCTGCTGGATCGGATGTGCAGGCGCAGCCGTTGGATGACGTGTAGCACGTCCCGCCGGGACAGCCTGTGTGTTGCAACATGAGCAGTTGAGCACGTTACCGGCCACATCAGGATTGGGAGATGGCGGCATTATGGAGGAGTTGGCTCAGCACAACTGGACTGCTGCCAAAACGGGAAGCTAGGTTGTGAGGGGCAATCCTACCCTTCACCGTCACGCTCTTCATTCAGGCTGCTCATCATCGCGGCTGCGGTCAGGTTGAAACCAGTGTGAACCTCAGCCACGCACACCAGGCAGGCACACAGCTGAGCTGCTGCTACCTGGCCAGCAGTGTGACCGCCTACCTGTCATTGTGGCGGCTGTGATGCCAACACCCATTTTGGCACTGCCGGCCCATACCTGCAGGCCCACGCCACCACCACCACAGGCAACCGACAACGCTCAACTGCTCTGTGTGTGCACATACATACTTGTGCCCGATGGCGCATCGATGCCTGCTCACATCACGCATCATGCAAACGCAACCACCTCGGCACCTGGCTGGGCATGCGATGCACAGGATGTTTGCCAAAGCCTGCATGAACCAAGGTCTGCATATCGGTTAACCCTTTCTTGGGCCACCATTTTGCTATCGGACCAAGCAAAGCCCAGGAAAGGGAGCCCTAAGCGTGGAACTGGCCTGTATGATGCGCTGCAGCGCACACGCGGTGTACGCGATGCCGGTCTTGGGCCAGCCGCAGGAGTTTGCAGGGGCCGCCGAGGTTGCTGACTGGGTGGCCATGCTCGCTGAGGAGTCCACGACGAAGAGCACCAGGGGCCGTGGCGGGCGGGCCACGTTCATGTTGTCATCGCTGAGCGTTGGGATCATTGCACCTTTGCCGAGCGCGCCATCGGCCACGCACCCTGTCGTGTTGACACCAATAACCAATTGCAGTGAAGGACCTCATGCGTGAGATTGATTAGGCGTATGCTCACAGGGGCTCGTGCTATGGATGCAGAAGAGCTGCCACATGAGCGGATGGGTGCAGCAGGAGGCATGCAAGAGGCGAATCCGTGAGGGGAAAACTAGGGAACAGCCAGACGGGCACAGTTGGAGCATGTGCACATGCAGCACGTGTGCAAACCCATGGGGCGGGTCACAGACTCCTGCTGCCGCTGCTACGTGCCGCCGCCGCCGTGCAACATCATCAGGCTGCATGCTACTTTTGCAGCTGCTCTATGACGCGACCACTCCCGCCGTGCGTGCCTTGATGCCTGATGCGCTGATCGCTAACAGTTGCGGGTCCCCAGTCAACAGAATCGCTCAAGAGTCAAGACCCACACTTCACAGCCTGCCTCAGCCACACTTCACAGCCTGCCTCAGCCACTGACGAATGAAGGGTGCTAACCCTGCTAAAATACTCGCAGCAGCAGTAGTCAGCTACCAGTTACATCAGCACAGCAAACGCTTCACCAATGCTGACCTGGATACGGCATGACCCTCGTCCGGCAGCCCCGCTGGGCATCGCAAAACTGTGAACACAGGTCACAGTCCTCGTTGCTGCACTGCAGCTCAAAGGGCGGCTGCGTCGGCGTCGGCGACGTCCTGCCAAACCACAAACATTTGCAAAACCCGTCATACTGGTGCCTGCAGGGTTGATTGAATGATCGGTCTACATTTGCAGCGCTTTGCAGGGGCCTCCCACGTGCATCAGGGTCGTTCCGGTCCGCTCACTCTGTCAGTGTCCCACACACGAGCAGGTGTGCAAGGATCCGCATGTTTGCATTTCCCCACGTCCACCCATCCCTCAGCGTACCGTATTTGCGCATGTTTGCTGCTGTAAGCCAGGATGAATGACATCAGCAGACACAAACAAGGAAGGCAGAGCATGGCACGCAAACCACGAATGCTTGGTTGCCCCGTTGCCTTGCAGTGACCCTTTGAACGCGCGTGCGCATGAGCGAGAATGCGCTACGGGTGGGGTCCGTGCGGGGGGAGGGGGGGCGGGGCAAGGAGGGCGGTGGGTGCAACGCGCTGGGGAGAAGGGTCATGGACAGGTCATGCGTGAAACGAATCAAGAGCACGACTAATGGATGATGAGCGATGCGGGTGACCAGGGAAAGGTATGAGCAGGGGCAGCAGGGGCTGGCTTTCTCCTGCGCTTACACACGTAGTACGCCGCTGCACCATGACAGGCATATGAGTGACATGGCACGGTCGCTTAATTCATGGGATGTTGTGCCATTCGCCAGCGCTTAGGCCAACACAGTGACATACGTTGGTGCTTGGGTTGGGGCGTCGCTTGGCGCTTGGGTTGGCGAACTGGTTGGCGAACTGGTGGGCGAGTCTGTTGGTGAACTGGTGGGTGAACTGGTGGGCGAACTGGTGGGCGCGTCGGTTGGAGCATCTGTTGGCGCTTGGGTGGGCGAACTGGTTGGCGCTTGGGTTGCCGGGGACTCAGTGCACTTGGGGCCTTTGCCAGGCTTGTCCCGGTCACCAGCGCACTTATCGTGCTCTGCTCGTAGGTAAGCCCACACATGCCAAGGTGTTGGTTCCACGCACAAACGCGCCAATGCATGCGCCTGCGTGCCTTGTCTGCGGAGATGCCCAACAGCGTTCCCCAGCGCATTGCCTAGCAGTGGCTACATCGCAAGCCTGCATTCGTCGTGCATGCGGTGAACTAGTTCCGCCAAGAACTTGCCGGTCGTTGGTTTGCGTTGGTTGCTAGCATCAGGTCCTATTTTGTTGTCAGCATCAAACACGACCTGTCGTATGCAGCAAGCCCCATGCAGCACCATACATTATTGTGCAACACTTTCAAGGCTTTCAAGGCGGGAGCTCCTAGCACTCAATAAGGCCTGATGCATACCAAGGGGAGGACGCCACTCTACAAGTTCCCTCAAATCGCTCTGCTACATGCACGCGTCGGCTCTCCGCCAGGCCATGCAACCGTGACGACAGGCGGCCGCAACGCAGGAGCATGCAAATGCCATTTAGGAAATGAAGCGGTCGCGGTGGTTTCGGAGCAGTTGTGCAGCCAGTACGTGGGTGGAGCCGACTCGCCCGCCACAGATGCAGCCCTGGAAAGCAAGGAACTTACGCGAGAGGCTGCGGTGGCTCTAACCATGATAGCAAGGCTGAAGAGCAGGAAGATCGCAAGCGGCAGCAGTTGCCAGCTGCCGTTGCCATGATGACCTGGTGCCATGTGGTCTGCGCACACGCACGACACGTGCCCATGCAGAGCAAGAGCACCCACGCACAGATGGTATCAGTCAAAGCTGAGTGTGTATGGTATGTGCACCTGTGGGCGTTGCGGGTACATCATGGTTGCACATCAGGCGGGTACTTGGCAGCTTCGGACGGTCCCTGAGCTCCGAAGTCAGGCACGTTGTGTGCACGCAGCCACACACCTTACCAGGGTTTCTGCTGTCTGCCTTGTCTTGTCGCCGCCAGCTTCAGCAGCAGTTTCCCAGGCTGCAACCTCCCCCCGTCCCCAAAGCAACCTTCCCGGCAGCCTGCACAGGTGGAGTGGAACCCAGCACCACACACCAAGATGAGGCACCCGCAAATGCAAGCAATGCAGGGGTCAGTGCAACAGGCGGTGCGTGGTTGGCGTGCCAGGGGCTTCCGCCTGTTTGCCTGAAAAAACGCCAACCTGCTCACGCTCCTGTTTTTCCAACTGTTGCACATGAACATGGAAGTCATCCCCCTCACCTCAAAGTGCACATGATCATGTGGTGGGTACAGCACCGACCACACACATTTACTGTTTCACATTGATACTACCCACCTCAACGCGCCCAAGGTATGCATCATGACCTTGCGGCGGTCACAACACCCATCTATCGCACGCACACCATTCCGTACCCACCCGAGGCAGTCAAATACCAGGAATCAATGTTTGGCTCACTCCCAAGGCGAACAGGCGCAACACTGGGTCAGGGATTGTGACAACTGACAGACCAACACCCGCTAACTGAAGGAGTGTTTACTGCTGGATACGCGTTTGTGGGCGTTGAAAGTCGTGTCGGAACATGCGAGCGCTGGGCGGCAGCGGCTTAGCCAACAGAGGTATGGTAGGAGCTGGCTCTGTAAGTGTGGTTGATGGTATTGCGACCCACATTGGGTTCGGCGCGTTATGGTAGTTAGGCAGCGTTGTACTGCAGCAGTTTAGTACGAATCACCAACGCACGAATTTGCACTACACTGCACCGCTGCAGTACAACATCATTACGCGCCAATCCCATGTGCATGTGGATTGCCATTACCTTTTAAGCACATGCTCACTGTTGTCGTCCAACTGGGCCCCGCCTTCACGTCAGTGAGGCTCAGGTTCGTCAGCTGCTGGACATCCCACCGCCCCGACCCTACTTCTGAGCAGCATTCACCTCACCGTTGACGCAGGCGTTGCTCCAGACCAGCTGCTGACAATGCTGTGCCCGCAGCCTCGTCGATGAACGTGCCCGAGCAACTGCTAGCTCTCCGGCGCAGCATGCAGCTCAAGTCCACTTCCATGTTCAAGCTGACTGAAGGCTGAGGCTAGCAGCAGGCCCCTGGCACAGCGACTATGATCAGGGCAGTATGAAAGCAACACGCTGTGTACGTAAGGCTAGCGCGTCGCCGCACAATTGTTGCAACGTCATCACCTACACGCTCTTCCACCTCGCGCCTGAGCTGTTAAGAGCAGCTCAGAAGCTGATGCCAATAATGAAGCCCCATATCAGACAGGCAGCATTCTTTGCCTCACAATGGCCATGCACCCAGGTCGTAGGTTCCCGCGTGCGGCAGCAGTGAAGCGACAAGGCCGCACCTGAGCGTTTTAAACAAGCTCAGGCTCCAGGTAGTCCAACGGGGAAGGCTGCAGACGAGCGCGCGTTAGCACCTGCTGCAGAGGCTGGCGGTGTCACGCTGGTCTGCACGCTTCCTTGTTGGAAACGTGCTCCCACGAACAGCCTTTGCAGGCACCTAGGTTGGGCAACCTAGGTGCATGCAAAGGCTGTTCGTGACCTGTTGCAGCCCTCAGCTGACATACTCGCTGGGCGGGCGGGCATAACGGACAGGAGCAACTCTTCGCAATTGCTAGCACGGAACCTTTTTGAGCCTGTATCTACACAAACACCTTAACCTTATGTGTGTCCCTATGAGTGGTGTTTTGGAGTGTTTGTGGACTTGTGAATTCTCACTTCGTTTCTCAGTACCAGTATTGCAGCGCCCGGTGGTTGCCCGCATGCAGCAACAGCATGCAGCATAACTGACGAGGGTTAGAGGTGGGTTCAGGTGGCTGAGCCAGCTTTCTGTGACAAGCCTTACCCTTACGCCTTGCGGAGCTTGGAGCGATCAGCGCACACACACAGGTCCCACGTAGCACGAATGCGTGCATACTGAGCGAGCAACATGTACGGATGTGGCTGCACCGCTGCCTGGCTAATAAAGGGTTTGCCTGGAGGGGTGCATTGGTTGCTGCCACGCACAACCACCAGCTGCGCCGCATGCGGCGCAGGGGGCGAGGGGGGGGGGGGACAAGCGGCCAGGCAGATGTGTATTGGGTGTATTGGCAACGGTAAGCAGCATGGCTTGTATCATTGTATGGATCAATT
>BDDA01000728.1:13946-60629 GCA_001662385.1 Chlamydomonas asymmetrica
CCCCCTCCTACCATGACAGAAGCCCTGCAACGCGCGCATACTTACATGTTCGCGTATGCCCAGGACCTTGCACAGCAGAATGGGCAGCAGGTCGGGGGGCACGGTGGCGGCCACGGTGTGCTCCAGGTTGAGGCACAGGCCCGCAGACAGCACCTTGGCGGCCTGTGGCGTAATGCAGCAACCATGCATGCAACGGGTCACACCAGTCAGCAATCAAGAAGACTCACGCCAACTTCATTTTGAACACAACGATTTCAACCACGGTCAAACCACGCAGGATCGAGCCAAGTCCTTGCACTGAGATCCACACTGTCCAACTTGCTCAGTTGCCCAACCACGATCAATCCCAGCAGGATCGAGCCAAGTCCTTGCACTGGGATCCACACTGTCCAAGTTGCTCAGTTGTACAACCACGATGATCAATGCACCGTTCCGCGGCTTTCGCCCCCGAATCCCGGCGATTCCTACAGGGCAAACGCGACCTGGCTTGACCAGCGCACACACCTGTGATGGGCTGCAGGCAATGTAACGTCTCGTGCGGCACCTCCGCGGTCGCGGTGCACCCCCACTGTCGCAACACACCCGCACCCGCGCATTCCAGGGGGAGCATGGGCCGTTTGGCCACCACGCTCCTGATGTAATGTAAGATAACATAGCACAGAGGCGCAATGCGGCTGCTACAATAGCGGCGATGAGTTACATGCGGGCGTTCAGGCGCATGCACGGACCTGGGAGAAGCCGGTGTAGATGTCCATGGTCGAGCATTGCTTGCGGTGGCGGTCGTTGGTGCTTACGAAGCTGCGCCCAGCCGGCAGCCACTTCTTGGGGTCTGACGCAAACACGTGGCGCATGATGGTGTCAAGCACCTGCGCGCGGTGGCGGGCACGTACGCAGCGCAAGGTACACGCACAGCGCATGCAAGCAGGCGGGTGAGTGAGTGGCGGGGCAGCGCGCACGCACGCACGCGCAAAGTAGCGTCCGGCCTGCGGCCACCAGATCAGCCCGGACACCTCGCCATCGTCCGGTGCAGTCCAAATCCTTAGGGTTTAAGCATATGTACACTGCACTGCCCCACGGGGGTCACGCTGTATGGCCCCCCCAAAACAAACACATTCAACGCATTTAGGCTGGTACACCCAACCCCTGCACACTGCTCCATTGCTGTATCAAGTCGTTGGAGTCACGCGCTTTCAAGGCACCAGCCTAAACATGCACGCCCTGTTGTACTCACCTCAAGGCATGAAGGTGAGTTACGACAGGGCGTGAATTTTCAGGGTCATGCCTTGCCCTTCAAACACATGACTCAAGTCCAGGGGTGCTGGTCGGGTTCTGTGACTCATTTATGAGGCCGTACATACATGAGGCCATACACATGCTCCCCCCGGATGGGGACCAGGCGACCAGCAGAGACTCACCAATCTACGCACAAGTCAGACACGTGTTGATGGTTGACTGACTTGACACTACTTGGCCGATCAGGCCATTCATGGATGAGTGTTGATGTGCAGCATGCACCGGCAAGTCTCACCCTCAGCGTGACGTCCGGCAGCTCCACGGCGCGGCCGCGGATGTAGTCGTCAAGCGCACCGCTGCCCAGGCGCACGGTCGCCACCAGGCGCACGCGCGCCTTGAACGTGTGCGCCGCGTCGCTGTCCGGCGCGCCCGGGATCTTGCCCCGCGGCACAATCACCTACACACAGTAATGAGTAATGGATGATCACATCCACATCATAGGGGGGCCATCCCAGTCAGGGCACTGGCCCAAAACCCAAACCATGTTACCACCGATTCGGCAGCGCTAATTTGCGTCCCCGAAGCGACCAGAAATGCATACATATGCATACCGTACACACAGAGCATAACATGGCATGGCCCCGCGCGAATCTCGTCTTCTTGCACCATATAAACACCAATAGCTGCGTAAATGAAGCAGGGACAACGATGCACGTGTTGCGACATTGCACAATTTGCATACTGGTACATGCTGTGTACTGCGTACTGTGCATGCTTACATCCCACGTCTGTTGCACATTGGTACGCGCCAGGTGTACTGTGTACGGTGTGTGTGTGCTTACGTCCCAGGTCTGCTCCTCCTTGGTGACTCCCTCCAGCATCATCGGAGAGTACACGTTGGCTTGGCCGTCGTAGCGCCACACGCCGCGCGGCCAGTGCAGGTCGCTGGCCAGCTGAGCCATCACAGGCTGCATGACCTGCACACACATACACACACAACCGCACCCCGGCCCCGCACCCGCCATACATTCGTCTTCTGGCTTCCTAATCCACACACGGATGCAAGGATTTCTAGCGAGCAGCAGCCGGCAGGGCCAGGGAAGGAGGGAGCTTGCAATCCACTCGTACATGCATGTGTATGAGCTCACTGCCGGGCTGCGCATCCCTGCCGGCTGCCCCACATGCATACAAACACACAGGACGACTTGGAAAATGCTGCCAGGACCCGCACGAAACCCTGCTGATGTAAGTACGCGTGCATACATTAGCTGGATGACGGCATGAGATGACCAACCTGAATGCAGCCCCACACCAACTCAGCCCCGAACGGCCTGCGAGGCCACCGGGTGCAACGTCAATCAGTCAACCAACCATGCAGCCTCACAGCCCGTTGGGGGCCCGAATGGCGCTGTCACTCAGCCCGTTGGGGGCCCGAATGGCGCTGCCACTCAGCCCGTTGGGGGCCCGAATGGCGCTGCCACTCAGCCCGTTGGGGGCCCGAATGGCGCTGTCACTCAGCCCGTTGGGGGCCCCTGCATGTCGCCCGCATGCATGCGTGCGCGCCACTCACATGCGAGGGCAGCAGCAGCACCGGCTCCGCGGGAATGTCGGCGCCGCCGCCGCTGCCGCTGGCCGCCGCTGCAGCACTTGCCGGCTCCGCTGCACGCCCTGCGGGCAGGACAGAAAGGCAGGGGCGAGGGTTAGGGGTGAGAGGTAAGCGTTCCGGGGTGTATGTGTGTAGCAGATCTGGGTCTCAGGCAACAGGTGGCTAGGGAGCAGCAGGAGTAGGCCGGGGGGGTTGCACACGAGCTGGAGGATTCAGGCAGATGCCCGCCCGTGGTCATGAGCCGTGCGGATCGCCATGGTCTTGCAGCAGGCAAACGTGGGCCGCGATGACACTTCCAAGGGATTGCTAGCAGCCCGAGCGCAGATCGCCCTGGTGAACACACAAGAGTACCACACAAACCAGAGCACGCAGCCCTGCGCTCCGCCACCAGTCTGCCACCACTCACCCCGGGCGCCTCCGCCGCGCCCGCCCCGCCGGCCGCCGTCGCCGGTCTCCATGCTGTCAACCTCCACATGGTAGTGGAAGGCCTCTGCTGGGAAGTTGCTCAGGCGGTTGACCACGAAGAAGTTGGCCAGGAGCGCGATCTGGCGGCCCACGGTCCCGGCACCGGGGCGCGCGACCCTACTGCCTGCCTGCAGCGCTTGCATGCTCTGCGCAGCTCACACAAGCACGTATATGCACACCGCATGGACCCACGGGAATACTCACTTGCACACACACATTAGGCACTCACAAGGGAGCGCTGGGCGGGGAAGCGGTGTGGCTGCCGAGCTGGTCGGAATGTACGAGCGATGTTGGCATGAGGCACATGCATTGGGCTGACACTTGTGCATGCTGAGCTCGAGTGCAGCGCGTGTGCCTGCAGGACAAGCGAGGGCTCCCTTGTTGACGGCGGCGTGGAGGAACACGGCACGAGGAAAGGAGATAATCAAATAAGCAATGCAATAAATGGCACAGGGGTGGTTCGGGGGTGGTACAGTGTTTGCTGTTAAGACTGCAGTACTTGCCAGCTTCTGAGGGGGCGCTGAGATGCTGGCATTCTTCATCGAATCTGTCAGGTGCTCAACAGCAGCCGCAAAAGGCACGCCGCCGCCGCCGCCGCCCCCGCCGCCGCGACCGCCTGCGTGACCCACATCAACACCATGGCACCACATGCGCACCGCACCACGCTTCACAGCGGCATCAGCCACAAGGCGCAATGACGGCAGGCGGATGGCGCAGATATCGATGAACAGCACGGCGTGTGCGTTACGCGTCAAGTTGCGGGCCGCCGACAGCCCCGGAAATTAACGCTCCTAGAGCTGTTTGCATGAAATGCAACACGTCACACTGCCGCGTGCATTCTCATCGCCTTCACATTGCTCTCATGTAGGGCATTGAATTGTAGTACATCAATGCAGGCTGGAGGGCTGCGTGCCATAACAAGCACTGGCCGATACGAATCCACACCGCGCACTACACCCACCTCCGAAACCACGGCCCCCGCCGCCCCCGCCGTAGCCGCCGCGGCCGACGCCGTAACCACCGCCGCCGCCGCCTCCATAACCGCTGCCGCTGGCACCGGCGCCGCCACCGTAGCCAGACGGATAGCTGCCTCTGCCGCCTCCGCCTCCGCATCCGCCATACCTGCCGCCGCCGAAGCTGCTGCCGTCGCTGGGCTCGCGGCGCTGCTGGCCTGCGCCGCTCTCCCTACCGTCCCAGCTGCCCCTGTACTCGCCACCACCACCACCATTACCACCACCGCTACCATACCTCCCGCCGACGCCACCGCCACCGCCACCGTTCCTACCCCCGTAGCCGTAGCTGCCACCCGCACTGCCTTGGGATTCGCGGGGGGGAGGGGCGCCGGAATAACGGTAGGGGTCCGCGAGGGGAGGGGGCATGAGGCCGCTGCCGCGACGATCCATGGGCGGGCTGGAACCATACGGGTCGTACGCTCCACCGCGGTCGTCGTAGCCTCCGCCTGGCGCCCTGCTGGGGCCGTCGCGGCGAGGGTCCTGGCCTCCGGAACCAATGCGCTCCCTGCTGCTCTCCCGGGGCCGCCTGTCAAGACCCCCACGCTCCCTGCTGCTCTCGCGAGGCTGTCTGTCGAGACCCCCGCGTTCCCTGCTGCTTTCGCGAGGTCGCCTGTCGAGGCCCCCGCGTTCCCTGCTGCTCTCCCGGGGCCGCCTGTCGAGACCCCCGCGTTCCCTGCTGCTCTCCCGAGGCCGCCTGTCAAGACCGCCACGCTCCCTGCTGCTCTCTCGAGGCTGTCTGTCGAGACCGCCACGCTCCCTGCTGCCATCAGGCGAGCGCGGACGAGGAGGCTCTACTCTACCTGGGCCCCTGTCACCGGCTCCTTGCGGACCGTCGTTGTACCTGCCGCGGCCATCTTCACTGCCACGCCCGCCATATTCACGGCCCCTGCGCATCCAAAACACACATTCCACGCTTGTAGACACGTTGAACCACGTTGACCGTTGACCGAGAAAAGCTTAGGATTGTTGAGGTCGTTTGTGCAGCTGTATCCCTCGCACAAGAGGATGCGCCGCACAGCATGCGAGCGCTAGTCCTACAAACAACAGAGGGCAGCGTCCCTCGCGGCTCACCTGTCCTGGGAGCCTCGCATGCTGTTTTGTTCACACGGCCTGCTTGCTTGTCAGCCTATGTGGCACGTGGGCACCAGCCACGCCTGCACAGCAACAGCAGGGCCAGCTGTCGAGTTGGTGGCGGGCAACAAGAAGAAAGGCACTCAAGGGGCAGCACCAGACAAGGACACAAACAGCAGTGGGGTTGAAGGTCGGCGTATGACGTGAACGCAGCACATCAGTACAAACCCTTAGACAATGCCTGCAGGGTCGCGTTTTGCTTGCGCACAAACTCGGTTTGCAAGCGAGCACCGCGTGGAGTGCAGCACGTTACTTCGATGCCCAACAGTCTCAAGTATTCAGCCGTCTGTCCATCTTAGTGCAGCAGGTGATCCCTTTGTCCAAAGTGCGTCGGTTGCTGGCTCAACCAGCCTGCCTGGCCAGAAATGTGCATAATGTGCTGCTTACCCACCAGCTGTGCCTAAAGCTGGTCTCCACACTCCATGATGTTCGTGGCTGCTAGCCTTGGACGCCCCTGCTGTGCGTGAAAGCGAGGGGGGAGGCCGCACGCTGTGCACGCTATGGCGCAGACTCCAACTGATCCCGCGTCACGCAAACAGCGTCTGCAGGCGCCCCGCTGTAACCTATCGTGGTGTGTGAAAGAACTGCTAGCAAGCGAACAAATTGCTGCGGCTCTGCTGCTGACCTTTCCCACATCAAACACCTCTGGGTCAGCCCAATGAGTAAGTGAACCCTGGAGTGAAACCATCAGCGGGTCCTTTCTGAGCGTCCCCAATTAGGTGTGGACAGCCAGATCTTGCATCCTGGGTGCACAAGCCCATACCAGTATCGCTTTGGTTTGCTGTTAATAGGATGCACATACTCGTGTTGTTCAAGTGGCTGGTCTCATAAGTTAAGGACGGTTGGTTTCTCCTGCTGGCATACCCACACCCACGCACGCCTCCGCCGAGCAGTGACATGAGCACGACATAGTAATATAGTATACAGCAGGACATAGCACCACAAACCAGAGTCAAGGAGGGACATGGGCGGCGCAGCATCTGCAGTTCACCGCAAGCCTGCACGATGACCAGCGTTGTACGTGTGCGCTCACAGCGCACACCCCTTGTGCACGCCACGATCATTCGGCAAGGCGGAGATTCATTAGCATGGCAGACTGGCCGCACCATGGGAGGACTAATTGACTTTACATCCAGTGGCCTCACAGGCTTGCTTGCACGTAATACAGTGGCGAGTGGTGTTCCCGCCACAATTGCCATACCAAATCGAGCAGGTTGGCCAAACAGCAACTGATCCTCCCAGGTGGGGGACAGGAGAGAAATGGGCATGCTACAACATGAGCAGGGAGAGAACACGCCCGCCACAAGGCTTGTGCTGCAAGTTGAGCAACAACAGAGTACATGGTATTGCTGCAAAATCAGAATGGCCAGGAAGTGGCGGAGGAGCTTATGCTGAAACGCTGGCCAGCTGGTTATGAGTGGTGCCTTAAGATGCTGGTACTACAACGCCAGCGCGTGCCTGCCCTGCATCGCTTGCCGCGTACGTGCCTTGCACATGGGGCGCATTACGCAACGCGTTAACAAGTCCTAATAACACAACGGCAATCCCAAAAGCAACGGTAATCAACTTGGTATGCATCCATCAACTGTATGTGTGAGGGGAATACACCATGACACGATGAGCAGGGCTTGGCAAAGACGCACGCGCGTGCGATTTGCGCTCAGGTATCGGTACCTGAGTATGGCCAGTGTCTGCCTGGCAGCATGGCGCAGTTCAGCCCAGCAGCGGTCACAGTTCTGGGTCAACACAATAAGCCATGCATGCGCAATCAATGGCACGCATGGCACATACGGTATGACAGTAGCAACCTATGGTTATACAATTCCCTCAGCAGCCTGCTGATGCCACCGCTGGTGCGGCAGGAATGGAAGCAGTGGCCCAACGTACGGTACGTAGCAAAAACCAGTGCATCATGTTCGTGTTCAATTGTCCATACAAAATATGAAGGGGGAATGTTTAACGCTTGAATCATACGTAGGAAATGCTCAAGCAATCAATGGAATTTCGGCACTGTGAATTTGCGCTTAGCAGGCCAGGCACGCGATTGCGCGCCTGATCCTGCAAGCAGGCGTGTTATCACGCCAAAAGAGACAAAAACCGCACATAGCAACTGCCATAAGCATGACAGGAGGCGGGCATGGTTTGAGAGGTTACCAGTAAAGATGTGGCTGGCTCGGCTCTTGACTGCATGTACACTACTTCACCTGGGCTTTGCTGCTGCCCAGGCAGCCGGGCAAAGGGCTGGCGGCGTGGCTGTGGGGACGATGGCCAGGAGCGGGCGGGAAAGGCAGTTGTATCACTGCCAACACCGAGTGTGGCTGATTGGGGATTGGCGGCTCTGGCTGTGACCAGACTTTGCAGGGGGCTTTGTTTGCAACACCGCTCCCCTGCTGCTTCAGCAAGCCCTTCAAATCACTGCGCACGAGTACGCCCTACAGGAATAGGACCCGGGCTTGGTGCAACGCGCGTCGGTGCACAGCGTGGTCTTGCTGCCACAGCAGTAGCCGCTCGTCTTGCTGCCCTTACAGTCCTTGGCGCAGGTGGTGCAGCTCTCCCCGGCAAATGCGTCGCAGAAGCCGTCCCCGCAGCGCGGCTTGGCGCAGCAGTCGCGAGCGCACGACAGCTGCGTCTCGCCAACTGCGCACAGCAGGGCAGACAGGCATGGACAAAGCTGAGAGGTGGGTCAGGTGGCAATGCATGCTGGTTTTGCAGTGCTTGCCAAGGCCCACGAACATCCCTTCTCCACCAGCTGTGCCCACCCACCAAGGGGTACGTGTTGCACTGTGAGCGCGTTGCTCCGTTAAACGGGTCCAAGCAGATGACAACCTAAACATAACCAGGCCAGCAGTGGCTGTACAGCAACTATATCACCATTCAGGGCCAAGCAGGCACCCTACCCCTCTCTGTTCGTCCCGCCCTTGCCCACCGCCACCCGTCTGCGAAACAAACGTGTGCGCATGCGTGTGCAAGCGTGCTCATACTCGCTCACCTTCACACTTGCCGTTGCCGCACACGGGCGCCTTGCAGTCCAGCGCGCACGTCGTGTAGTTCTCGCCGCGACCGGAGTCGCAGAACTTGTCTCCGCAGCGCGGGGGGCAGTCCTTGGCGCAGGTCTTGGCGGTCTCGTTGCGGCGGAGGTCGCAGTACTTGTCGCCGCACTTGGCGGGGCAGTCCGCGGGGCAGCCGGCAGCCGTCTCCTTGAGCTTGGACTCACACCTGTGCGCCGCCACGGGCAGGTCGTAGCACCAGAAGTCCAGAACCATACAGACATCAGTACCAGGGTAAATACTTGAACAAAATCAATCCAATCGTGTTGAGGGACAAGATGCCATGCAGCTTAAGGAAAGGCCTGAAGGAGCGACCGTTTGCAAGCTGTGCTGATGACTGGCGGTATGATGTATTGATGTGGTGCCGGCGCTGAGCTGGCCCCCGGGTTGCAACTTGCAAGCGCGCACCTGCCGTTCCTGTTGCAGGGGCTGGGCAGCGACCCCTCTGCAGCGCAGTCGGGGTCGTCGCCATCCACCAGCCCGTCACAGTCGTTGTCCAGCCCGTCCCCGCAGTCGCTCTCCTGCGTGCTGTCCGCGTGGCACAGCCGGATCTGTGCGAGCGACCCCGCCACGCTCACGACGTTCATCGACAGCATCACCGCCGACCCCGCGCCGCTTGTCCAGGTGCCGCCTTGCTCGTACACCCCCTGGAGCTGGGTGTACTGCCCGCTGCCGCCGTACTGCGTGCCGTTGAAAATGTGCACGTGCACCTTCTGGCGAAGCCGGGGGTCCAGCCCCAAGTCGTACCCGTAGCCTGTTCGGAAGCTGAAGTAGTAGATCGGCGCGGCAAGCATGTCGGCAGAGTTGGTGAGGGCGGTCTTGGACTGGCCGGGCACCCACGTGGGGTTCACGCGCACCACGCTGGTTTCGGAGGCGGTCAGCGAGGGCAGCTTCTGGGTTACCCAGGTGCCGACGGGCAGCGTCGACGCGTCCAGCTGCGCCGCCGCCTTCACCCAGCCCATCTGCCACGCGTGGGCCGCGTTGTGGCAGCGGATCTGGCAGCAGCTGCCGAGCGGGTCGCTCATGTCACCCGACTCCTTGAACCCGGGGATGGTCGCGTGCTCCAGGCCAAAGTTGTGCGAGAGCTCATGGAAGATCGTGGAGAGGTTGAACGCAGAGCGGCCGCGGATCCACGCGTCACATGTATCCCCGCAGCCGACTGCAGCGAGGCCGTTCCACCCGCACGTGGGCAGCTGCGGCAGGATGTGCACGTGGTGGCGATACTTGGCGAGGTCGATCCCGAGGTCATCCAGTGCGATCTGCTCCGCGGTCTCGGCCCAGCCGTACACGTCGTCCGGGTTGCAGGAGTTGATGTTGTAGGGGGTGCCGTACTGGGAGGTGCCGTTGCAGGGGATGTCAATGGGGCCGATGACAATGTTGTCCTGCTCGTTGAACGTCACCTGCAAGGAGGATGACAGCACACATAACAGTGCAGATTGCCGTGAGTGATGCCAACGCACCGCTGTGTGTGAGGATCTTCCACTGGCACGCATGCGTGCACGGCAATCTGCAGCAGACCCCGCTGTGGCATCGCACGGGCATGCTGGACTGTGCCTTGGCGGATGTACCGCCTTGTTCTTTGCATGACTGCATCGCACATTCACACAATACAATGCGGGCCAGCGGCACCCACAACTGCTCAACCTGTAGCAGAATGTAGCCGCCCATTAGCAGCAATATGGTTGACTTACATCACTTGGCCTATCCGGCCATTCATGGATTGCATGAGTGCATATGAAGTAGTGTGGGGTGTGTGGTGGTGCGTGTGTGAGCGGACGTGTATGTGCCTCTTATTTCCCCTACAGTGTTCCTGCAGGGTGCATAATTCAGGAACTTTTGCATGCACTTGGGAGCCTCTTGGCTCCTACCATACTCACAGACCACATACTCCGCGAATGCGTTCCAACCCAGGGAGCTGTTTCGTACCTTGTTGAAGGAGCAGGACGTTAGGTAGTTCTGCATGGTGATGGAAGAGTTGCCCGGCGCGTACGCGTTGAGCCACTGCGCTTTGAACTGGTCCACGCTGATCACTGGCTCCTGCCCGCAGACGCGCAGCAGGATTACTGCGCTACTGACCTGTGGGCGCACACAATACAGCAGGCGGTGCACGTGCATGAGGCCCTGTATTAGCCTCTTGGTTTTTGTATGGGGAAGGCACGAGCCGTTCTGCCGACACATTCTACGTGTATCTACGTAACTCAACATGACGCTATGATGGAGTCATGTGCATGCAGTGCGCCATGTGCACCACTCTGTGCAGTTTGCTAGCATGCATGTGGCACATCCGGCCACCGCTCACCCATGTGTACCCTGAGTCCCTGACACGAGCGAGCCATGTGGTACATGAGTTCAGCCCTCTCATGGCTGCAGTCTGATGGTGTGCGTGTGACAACCGCGGTGTTTGCCCAGTGACGCTTGCAGAATATCTTCATGTGAGTCCGCCCCCGCGCCCACGCCCCAAGGGTGCTAAGGCAAGTGTGTGCACAGCCTCACCTTGACTTGCTTGCTGGTGACAGGGAACATGCCTGTGACAGTCGAAGGGAGAGAAACCACTTGCAAGTATTGCACCATGAAGGCACTGGGGTCATCATCCACGCTGCGTGCCCTGGCGCTGGTGGCATTTTCCCCTGCTATGCTGCTGTCCACGAATACACGGAGGGTACTGCCTGCAGACACAGTTTTCGGCAGCCATTGCACATTACGCATGACGGTGTGCGGTCGGAAATCCAGGCACACGCGTACAAGTTCAGCAACCTACGAGTGAGCAGTGCACATGGCAGGGCATTTGGTCTGGTTGTGGTGTATTTGGGGGCCGTGCCCAGCTCTGCTTGTGGACGTTTAGCCTCGCACCCCTTGGCCTTCCAGCCCAGACTGTGCATTCAGCCAAAAAGCCTTCGCCTTCCAGACGTGACAAAGACCCACTGGCTGTACTCACAACCCAACGTCAGAGTAGACCTGCTGACAACAGTGGACAGTGGTCATGAACATGCACACAAACTGGCACCGTCGTTCTGACTCACCACTGAACAGCGGTGTGGACGGCTTGTAGTCATTGAATAACAGCAGCTTGCTGTTGTAGAAGCCCTCGACGTTGAGCCAGTACTCCTGCTGTCCGTCTGCACCAGTGCGGGTCTCTAGGGTACCTGCTCAGGCAGGAGTTATCATGGGGTGCAACAGGGTCGTTTGCGGGAGGCAGCTTCACTCTTTTTGGGTGCCGGACTGTCAGTGTTCAAGAGAAACACACTCATAGGTGCAGAAGAATAGAAACTGGTTGGTGATTGAAGCTGAGTCGAGAAAAGCTCCGCTGAGCAGCTGCATCGGGGCGTGTTAGCATTTGGTGGGTGCACTCTACGTCGACGTGCTGTAGCCAAGACAAGCATCACCAGCATCAGCTTCCAGGCTTTCTGACCTTCAAACTGAAGGTAGCGGCGGGATGGCTTTGATGGCGCCTGTGTCCCGTTCTGCAGCGTTTGGGCTGCCGCCTGGCCAGCTAGCGTCCATGACAGCCATGCGGTGACGAGAAGGAAAAACCTGGAAAGCAAAGCATGCAAAGTGAAGAGCTGATTAATAGGAGTATAGATTCTCGTTGGGTGCTGCGCTTTCAAGGCAAAGTTGGGGCGTGCCCAAAGCGCAGCAGCCTTGGTCAACGCTTTGACCAAAGGCGCCATGCATGTCTCGTTCCGCAAAGCAACCACGGTGGCACTGGAAACATATTCGCCTCTGAAGCGCTTATTTTATGGGGCTTGTCAGTACCGGCTTGCCCACAACAAACGTGGACAAGGCGCTCGTACCTGAGTTGTCGGGGGCACAGCTGAATCCGCAATGTAGGTCGCCCTGCCTGGTAAAGTCCTGGGCTGCTGGAGGTCACTCCTGATGTACTTGCTTCCATCTTGTCGACTGCCATATCGTTCCCGGTTGTTTGGGCGTTGGTGTGCAAGCGCAGCAGCTGGCAGACGATGAATGAAACTGACCCCCCTAACGTGGCACTGTATAACACATCAGGACTGCGACCACACACGGTGGTAATTCTCAGCAACACTTGGGGATGTGGTGTTATTTATAGGGTTCAGCTGTCGTGCTACCCTTCGCAGTCGGTGGCATGCGAAACCATTTTGCGCATTCCATGCGCTCAAAAAGCAAACGACTCTAAACTCACAAGCCACAGCGCGCACAAAGCTGTCTCGTTCTTCTTTCACTTTGAGTGCTGTTGGCTTGACGGCCACTCGTCCCGATCAAGCTTACCCGTCGCCGTGCGGGCTTGGACAGCGCACTGACAGCGTGGGGAGACTCTATCCTTCTATAGGCGTGCAGTGCAAATAGGAGCAAAATGTGCAGCGCTGCAGGTGAGTTATCCTGAGACCTGACTTGCTTGCTGTCCGGCTTCAAGTGCCCTGCTGTGGCCAGAGTACGTGTGAGCACGTGTTGGGGTTTACGCCTGACCTTGGCTTCGGGGGCAGAGGGGCACTGATGGCCCACTGTTGACAGGCTATGTTACCACATTCTCACTTCTTACACCTGTGTGCCCTGATGCAACACCTGTGCGTGGCGGTGGCCAATTCACTCATCACGCAGGGTGCACGTTTTGTGCCATGCTTAGCGGCTTCGGCGCTTTCTTCATGTTCTTCTTGGGGATCTGCATATCAAGACATTACGAGTAAGACTTGTATGCTCGGCCCTCACCTGCTTCCAGGTCTTCTGTGATTGTCCTTGCGGTGATGTGGCGTGCGTGAGGTCAAAGCGTGTGCTGGCATTGCTTGAGCATTCACCGCCATAAGCCTGAGTGTGTTGCTGGCGTCTGGTGCTGTACTTGTTGAATATGCGCAGGTTTGTGGGTGAGTGGTATGAGCCAGAGCATGGGCACGGGGCACCGACACAGGAGCAAACAGACGCTGCAGCGTCGACATGCTATATCACAGGCGCGGTCTACATCGCCTTTACAGTCGTGGCCATAGGCCTTACGTGCTACTATAACAAGAAGGCAAAGCGGTCATAAGAGCGCTTCTTTTCACCTCAATCGAACCCTCGACCTAGCACCCTGCGGACGTACACCCTGCGGCCTTGCTGTAGTTGCATGCATGCTTGGGCAGCAAATGGTCTGCCTGTGAGTGACTTTTCTTAATCACAACCTTGATAGCTTTGGTGCTGGCTGTGCGTGCGAGCACGCCCGCGTGCTGTGGGCTGGTGCTGCCCAAATGGACTGCGAACACCGGTTTGCTTTGCCGTACTCACTTTCCTACACTGAAACGACCTTCTAGCAGTGTGACTGTGACCGCACTTGTGGCTCGTGTTACAAGCAAGGCCCAAAGGTTCAGGGCTTGGCAGCGTGCCGTGCTAAGTTCTGCGTGATAATTGACTTGACAGCGTCCTCAGAGGGGCAGTCTAGTGTGATTGCACTGACCCCGCGCAGGTCTGAAGCCAGCAGCTGGGGAAGCAGGTCCTCACATTCGTGGGCCAAAGTGGCCAGACCACCTTTTGCCCGTAGCGAACCGCTCAGAATCGTGGACAGTGATGGCGTGGCAGCTAATGCAGCAAACCGGTATGACCAGTCCTTCCGCTCGCCACCACCCCTGCCCGCCGCTTGATCGTCAGCAATCAACTGCAGAAGCCGATCAAGCGTACCCTGGGCTGTCGTTGCTTGCCCCCAGTATGGGCCACAGTCCTGGTTTATTGATAAAGGCAGGGGCTCTGCGTCAGGTTGCTCTGGAGGGTAGCTCAGTTCCATGAACACAATTGCACGAGCTCCGCTGTGCACGACCTCGCCCAGGGTTGGCCACTGTCCAGGCTTGAAGCCGTTCAGCCCAAACAAGTGCGGCCCAAGAGACGCCTGCACGTGCTCGCACAGCTGCCTGCATAAGTCTGGGGTGAAGGCTTGCCGGTGCTCCCAGTCCTGACCGACGCGCACGACAACGACCTCAAACGGCGACCTTTCCAGGAATGTCCGCAGGTCCAATAGCACGTCCTCTAGGGGCTCGCATGCAAACGTGTGAGACACCCAGAACGTTGCAGGTGCTGCTGTTGTGGCTGCCATCTCCGGGTTTGCTGAGTCTTCTGCTGCAGGCGTGACTGAGCGTCCGCAGCACTGGTGCAAGCAGCGGCAGCACAAGCTGCTGCTGCCAGAACCGCTTGCTGAACCTGAACAGCACGACACACGCAAGTCCAGTAAGCGCACGCCCAGGTCCAGCTGGCCAGCCACTGTGTGCTGCTGCGTCACGGTCCAAGACGAGATGAGCGGTCGTGCAAGGCGAAGTGCTAGCACCAGGGCCGCGTCCGACACAGAAGACGAGAGCTGCTTGGCAGTGAGCTTGTATGCGCCGCTGTCATGCGTTCCAGGGAGCAGTATGTCTGGCAAAGGCACGTGCTGGAGGTGCTCAAAGCACTGCTGCATCCACGTCGAAAGAGCCATCTCGTACGCAACGCGTTGGTTCTTTACAAAGTTCCAGAGCCTGGCTCATCAAACCAACATCAAAAAGAAAGGAAAGCTAGACGGCTCGATCGCCTGTTGCAGCATTCCTTTCTGCTAATGGGAGCCTTTGTAATCGCAGACGGGCGGCGTGGGCGGCATCCGATGTGCAGATGCTGGCGGGCGCGCGGGCACGGGCGCCTGCTTGGAGGGCGGCGCATAGCGGTTGAGCAACGCGGTCAGGACCGGCAGCGTCTCTGGGATGCCGGCCGTGATCTCAAACTCCACCAGCTTGCCTTGCTGGCGGAAGTACTCCTCAACGGGGTCAGACTCCCGATGGTACACCTGGCAGCACAAACCAAACAACCAATACAAGCACCATCCGTTACATGCCATACATCGATGCAAACTTTACAGTCATGGTGCTCCTGCCAATGGCATGTGTGATACACTGATACGCGTATACCAGGGAGGGAGCACAGGCTCGCCCCTTACTACGACTGCCTGCAGTACATACGATCGTATCCACGCATTATGTCCCCCACCCATCCTCTCGCATGGGGCACGATGCAGCGGCCATTGCCATGCACATGCCAGCAACCAGCAGGGTGCAGCACGAAACACCGTTGCATGCAACGTGGACACGCACGATCGGCTGCTCCCTCTCGATCCACGCAGTATTGCGGATGCGCCTGCTGTGCATGCCCAGAGCGACATTTTGCACCATGCGGCCAGGATCAACACCTTCCCGGGCCCGTTGGCAATATGAGGCCCCTCAGCCTTGCCCATGCCCATGTACGCACACACGCCGCCAGCTCAGCCCAGACACCTCGCCACACTCAGGCGCAGTTCTCATGATCACTCATACGCACACTGCACGGCCGTACGGAAAGCATACTGCATGGCCCCATGGGATACAAAGTACTTGAACACACGTGCGGTATTGAACAGGCAGAGGCGTGCAGCAACGACCGAGCAACTGAAATGATCGAACATGCATGCATACACGCACTGCACAGCAGTGCCGGCATGCGTGATGCACTGATGCAGCAAAACACCCAGGAGAGTTATGGCGCCCCTCGCTCACCTCCAGCCGGTGGCGTATGACGGGCTCCGTGTCGTCTGGCCGAACCTCCAGGTGCTGAGCGCACTCGGTGGGCGGGGTGAGCGGGGGCATGATGATCTCCGGCTGGGTGCCAGAGGCGGGGAGGTAGATGTCGGCGACGTTGTAGTTCTTGCCGCACCTGCGACACAGCCGCCGCCCTGCACACCGCACACCCAGTACAATCCACCAGTGCGACCCACCAGTACGATCAGTACACCTTAATCAGGTTGTATTTGTTGTGACTGCTGTTCAAGCTGAACACGTGTACTGCTGAACCTCGTGGATGCGTGATGTTGATTGTGTTTGTCGCATGCAGCAGACAGGCGTGTGTGCGCAGAGCCCAGGCCAGTGCTGAGACTCCCATTGAGAGTGGCGGCAGAAGCGCACGGTGGGGCAGCGCAAACGAGGTAAGCGGCGCAGCTGGCCTGCAGATGACCTGTGCATCAACTTGCCGCCGATGAAATGAATCAGCTGGCAATGAGGTGGGTTTGGGTGGATTTTGGTGTACAGGACTACAGGCCAACCTGATTTGAGCACCAGTGCGCACCGGCGGCGATGTGGTTACTCAGTACGTCATTTGTCATGTTATGTTATGTTACATCAGGAGCGTGGTGGCCACACGGCCCATGCTCCCCCCAGATGGGGACCAGGCAAGCAGAAGGGGGTCGCCAAGCTATGCAAATGGTGTGCAAGAGGGCCGCAGTACATCAGCATAAGCATCATGCATTGCCACAAGCAGTTGAGTGCAGCACATCGCAAACACCAGCAGCAATGCACGCCCACAAGGGGTTAGTGTGGTGTATCCGCATCGTGCAGGGTTGCATAATACAGTTCATTGATGTACATAGCAACCATGTGTCCATCTGAGTGGTTCAACAACTCTTGCATCGCAGCATCCGCTTCATCGCGCTCAGCATCAAACGAGACGTTGGTAATGATGCTGGGGTATTTGGCCCGTAGCTCAGAGTAGTGCGGGCATTCCAGCGCCACGTGCGTCATTTGTCACTGGATGCACTAGTCATTACTACTAACTAGTCATGAGCCGTGACTCACCCATGCACTTATGCACCAGGATCTCCTCCCTTAGGCTCATGTTGAGCACCATGTCAACGTCCACGATGCCTGATAGGGCAACCGCCTGAAGCGAGGCGGCCAGCAGGAACCACAGCAGGGGAAAAGGGAAAGTGAAAAGGGGAAAGAGACTCAGGGGACGGGGCAGCACAGCATGGCGGTAGGAGGGCGTCAGTTGGGTATGCGCGTGTGCCAGTCATGTGCTTTTGTCTATCGGGATGTGCCCAGCACGTGTGCTTTCTTGCGTGGGTGCGTGCGATGCTGGGACAACATCTCTGGTGTTTCATTTGGATCGTCTCCGCAAGCAAAGAAGAGGTACACTATTCGCTCCCAGCAGTGGGGGCAGGAGGGAGGCACGAGGGCAAGGCAAGGTGCGATGAACAGGATTGCAGAGCGGGTGACAAGTGGAAACGCACGGCAGTTCCTGGTCTGCTGAGTGCAGCGTGTGAGGATGCCACGAATGGCGCTGCGTGTGGTGCACGCGGGCCTCCCTACAGAGCCACAAGCGTGCATGGTGCGATATGATGTCCCTGACCACCAATTAGAATGCCTGTCGGAGTCTGAGGCACGTGCATTATGGGACTGGCCAGCTGCACGTCTGCTGCCTCGTGCCATGCGTGCAACAGCTGCATGGCAATCAACACCGTGCTGCACTCTCACACGCATGCATGGTGCGCTCTGTTGTCGGCAGCTTGCCGCCAGGGCTGCTCATGTGCGCCAGTGCGGTACAAGGCTGGTCCGCTGGCCGGACCATGCCATGCTTTAAAGCTTCCTGCATGCTTCCATTGATGGTGATGTTGCGCGCTGCATGGGGCGATGAAGAGCGGCCATGATTGTGTATGCTTGGGAGGTGCTTACCTGGGGCCGCGTGCGCGGAAAGCCGTCCAAGATGAACCCAAACTCGCCCTTGCGTTTCCCAGCCTCCAAGCGGTTGTGAAGGACCTGCAAAGCGCAAAAGAAACGACCCAATAGCAGAGACGACACAAACCACTTTTGTACGTGACATTCCAAGAAAGTCTGTGCAACCTGGCCACGAAGTCTGACCGCAATTGCGGCCAAGCCAGGCGGGAACGCGCCTACCTGTTCATCCTGCCTGCACCAAACCGTTCAGGATGCACGAGCCAAGTCTGCCGTTTGGGCTAATCAACAACGTCCAAGCGCTCTACCTCACCTCAAGGACAATTTCGTCCGATAAGAGCTTCCCTTGCGCCACCGTTTCGCTCATCTGCGTGTCATATGGGCAACACCAAGGCGGCGTCAGAGTTGTGGACTTGTCGATCAAAGGTACGAACAAGTCAAGGAGAAACCTGTAGCCTGTAATCATACTGCAGGCAGTTCCATATAGCAGGATTCGCACCAAAGCCAGGGTTTCATAGGCGGCTCTCGTTGCATGGTGGGCCTACCTTCTTTCCGATCGCTGAGCGGTGCTTGATCTCGTGACGTATCAAGTCGCCTGTTGCAATATGTGCCACGCCATATGCCTTTGCAGCCCTTGTCGCGTAAGTGCCCTTGCCAACCCCAGGGGGCCCCAGGAACACCCAGTGTATATGGTCATCGCTGGTGCCGGCCTGGGTGGCAGATGCATAGCCACGCCGCTGTCCCATATGCAAATCGTCAGCAGCACAGGCGTAGCCGCCTTGATGGCTTGCATAGGGGCTGCTAGGTGCGGAGGTTGAGGGTTGGGAGCTGCTTTGTGTAGCGTCGCAGGTGTCGCCGTTGCGCCAATTTGAAGCGGAGCAAAGAGTGGACAGGAGACTGCTAGAGGCTGCTGCAGGAGCGACTGCCCCAGCGACCCTGCCTGCAAGCAGGACTGCCGCCTGAGAGGGGAGTGATGACAGCATGAGAGCAGTGCGGTGGGCGGGAGCTTGATGGTTCGGTTATGACGGCACCAAAGTATCAGCGCATTTGCAACAAGAAACGACCGGACGTGCGTCCAATTTACGCTAGTATCTCAAAGCAGTTATGATAGTTCCCCTTAGCTGATTGTGTGAGCCTAGGTGGCACAGATGCGTTGGAAAAATGGAGCCGCATGTGCGCACCAACAATCTGGATTAAGCTCCGCTGATGTGGCCGGATGGTGCACGGTGTTACGGTCAAAACGAACTGCACGCAGTAAGATCCTGCATCAGAGCGTATATTTGCACCGGTAGACACCCGTAAACGAGACAAACGGGGTCAACCGCCATAAAATCATCAACTGAGCAGGCACTTAGGCGACCTTGAGGTCGGCCTCACATCAGGTCATATCTGCAACCATTTGCAAGCCTTGACTGAATAACATACCAAAACGTATGTCGGCGTTTCCACGGCTGGCGTGGCGTGCAAAGCGCTCAGGCACTGGCTGGCTGAATGGAGACCGGCTCGCCGCTGCTGTCCAGTTCCGCAATTGCGTGCAGCACTACAGCTCGTCAGAACCACAGAGCAGCGAGGTGCCTCCCCCACAAGGCCCCCTGGTCGGCATTAAGGTCCTAGACCTGGGACAGGTAGTGGCAGGTAAGCGATGCAGTGCGCAAGCCGTCACACCCTCCAAGCACAGTGGCCAGCCAGCCTCAGGCATCACGCCAACGCGGGCTAAAGCCGTTGGCCGGCGCACCGTTGTGCGCCGACATCCTGCCGACTTCATATCCGGTCATGTCAACTTTCATCGTCAGTCCCCACGCTTGCATATTGACGTGTTACCTGCTGTATGAGCAGCGTGCTACGCCATGGGTGCCCTGCTGACTCACGCCACTGCTGCCGGGTGCGCCGCTGCAGGGAACTTTGCTGGCACGCTCTTCTCTTACTTTGGAGCGGATGTGATTAAAGGTGTGTAGCGCAAGCGCCTGCGCGCACGCTGACCTGGCACAGCTGGGACGCTTTGCACGCACCCACAGCCCCGCATTTCGGGCGGTGCGCTGACCTGCAAAGAACCAGAAGTGCAGCCATGAGGGACCTCACTGCCTGATTGCACTACCACAGACACAGGGCATTCGCATGTTTGGTTGCCTCTCTGGCCATCCAGCGGATGGGGTGGGTGGAGCGTCTGCCGTATTGGATAGGGTGAGACTAGGTGCGTGCCCATTCAAACCATCAGGCAGCGATGAACGCATGCACTCGTGTGTACAGCCATGCAGGTGGATGCAAGCAGGCTTCATGCAATTATACACATGTCGTTTGGGCGCGCAGCGGCGGCGGCAGCAGCAGCAGCAGCAGCAGCAGCTGCGCTGGCGGCAGTGAGGGCCGGTGTGAATAAATTGGTTTTTTGCCGGTTCACATCGCCCCATGCAACAACCAGCGTTTTGCAGGCACCGCACTGCACTCGCATGGTATTTCAGAGTGCATCAGGCGGTGATGATTTCGCTGCACCGCAGTTGCACCGCTGTGGTTAATGGTAATGGCTTTGCGTGTGCGTGCGCTTAGTCGTTTACGTGCGGTGGCTGGCCGGCTGGCTGCATTGATGACTTCGCTGTTGCTGCTGTGGTTAATGCCCTGATGGGTTTGCGTGTGCGCCTGCATGTGGTGGGGCTGGCCGGCGTGCTGCAGTGGAGCCGCCCAAGGGTGATGCGCTGCGCTCGTTGCGTGTGCTGGACGACGCCGGCACGTCGCTGTGGTGGAGGTGCCATGTGAGCGCTGCTGCTGTGACCTGTCGAGTGGAGGAAGCCGCATGGCTGATGCCCGCTTGTTGCCTGCATGATGGACAGCCGGATGGCAGCCATGCATGACCAGCAGTCAGACGAGTATTGAGTGTGCGTGTGGAAAGGGATTGCAGCGGTCCAGAGGCCCCCGCCAGATTTTGTATGCATGTTGCGCACCATGCCCCGTGTGTGTCGACACACACACACACACGCACGCACAAACGCGCGTCTCCGCATGTTGATACCTCGTACCTGTGTTTGCTGCGTTGGTGATGATGTGATGATGTATGCTCTCCTGCATGCATGGCGCAGGCGCGCAACAAGCGCTGCATCACCGTCAACTTGTACACGCCGGAGGGCCAGGACATCGTCAAGCAGTGAGTAGCGGTAGCTAGCAAGTAGCTAGCGGCCACCCACTGGTGCCGGTTTGCGGGGAGCACATGGCTATGGTGTTCGTACGCGGTGCCGCACGCGTGTGGCATGCGCATCGTTGGGGTGCTAAATGCTTGCCAAATGCGTGTTGCTGATGCCGCTGGTTGGCCGCTGGTGCTGTCGGCTGTCCAAGCGCAGGCTTGCCAACCGCAGCGACGTGCTTGTTGAGAACTTCCGGCCGGGCGTGATGGAGGGCTGGGGTCTGGGCCCGGCGCACCTCAAGCCGGACCTCGTGTACACGCGCATCTCAGGATACGGCCAGGTGATGAGGGACAGATAGAGCCCGCATCCACAAAGCCCTTGAGCATAACACCCTAAAGCATGAAACCCTAGACCCCCTAACCCTCTACTGGCTAGTGGGCCGATTTTGGCCAGTGTGCCCCCCTGCCCCTTTCCGAGCCTCAAACACCGCCTGCACTGCCTGTTGCCGCTGTTTTCGTGTTATTAAGTGACTGATTGTTGTTGTTGTTCTTGTTGTTTGCTCCGGCTGCAGACGGGTCCTCGTGCGCGCGAGGCCGGCTACGCGTCTGTGTGCGAGGCGTACGGCGGGCTGCGCCACCTCAACGGCTACCCCGACCGCGCGCCCGTGCGCCCCAACATCAGCCTCGGCGACACGCTCGCCGGCCTGCACGCCGCGTTCGGCGCCGTCATGGCGCTGCTGCACAAGGCGCGGCGCGAGGCCGGGAATGGCGGCGGCGGCGCTGCGAGTGGTGGCAATGGCGGCGGTGGGGGTGGCCAGGTGGTGGATGCGGCGATCAGCGAGAGCGTGTTCAACATGTTGGAGGCGTGTGTGGCGGAGGCGGTGGCGGGGCACGACAGGCAGCCCTCGGGCTCCACCATCTCGGGTGGGTTGGCAGGCTGCACACTGCAAGGGCGCTGTAAATAGATGTCGGTGCCAAACTTACACATGCACAATTGCACGTTGAGGAAACGCGAAGCAAGCCGCAGCCACAACCGCACTTGCAAAAGCAAACGCACAACCAGTACTCAGTAGGTGGGTGACAGTAGTAAACGCTCATACGTATGGACACGTGACATCGTGCAGGCGTGGTCCCCAGCGGCACGTTCCGCAGCGCGGAGGGCCGCTACGTGGTGATTGGCGGCAACGGCGACAGCGTCTACTCTCGCCTAATGGCGGCCATCGGGCGGCCTGACATGGCCGCCACCAACCCCGCCTACGCCACCAACTCGGACAGGTGCGGGGCCCGCCGCCAACATTTATGCTGCAGGCAGGCGGTGAACCCGTCTCAGTCAGTCAATCAATTGGCTGTGGGCAGTGCGAATTCACTTAACAGGTCGTCTCTTTGTCAATGCATGCGGGTCAGCAGGGGGCTTGGCAGATTCGTCTTGGGATGCCTTGGGCATGCGTACTGAAGGCGTGTGGGATGTACGGGGTGTACTGGATATGAGAGGCTGGGTAATTGTTGGAACTGGCTGTATGGGCACCTTGCTTTGCCACTGGCGTCTTGCCGTTCAACTGCAAGACCTGAGCTGTGACGGGTGCCGAACCGGGTGGCAATTTCAGGCGATTGCGGTGTAATATTTTGCCTTGCACTCCGCTGCCCTAAACAATGACACGTGAACGCACACACCCACACTGGCCTGATGCCTGCTACATTCCCCTCATGTTTCTCTTTGCCCTGCCCTGCCCTGACTGATTCACCATGCGGGCCGACAGGGTGCGTGAGGAGGCGACGATCATGGGTGGGATTGAAGCATGGTGTGCGCAGCACTCGCTAGGTGAGACCGTCAATCCATCATACATCCCCAGCCATCGCAATAGCTACAGACCGCGAGATAGGGGTAGCTAGGTAGAGGGCATGGCGCTGCGGCCTTGCATGAGTGCGTGTGCACATGTACTGCTGTCCACATGTACCGCATCATGCATGTACCGCATCATGCACAGCGCCTGCGGCCGCACGTATGCAAGCCCTCGCCATCGTCACTGCCTGCATGCATGCACTGCATGGCCAGCCCGGTCATGAATGGCCTGTGAGGCCACAGGATGTCAAGACATTCAGATGTGCATTGCATGGCGTGTGCAGTAGGTTGGACCTGGCAGCCGGCGGATATTCACACGTTGCACTCCTGCCTGGCTGCCTGCTTGTGGTTCACACGTAGATGCATTTATCCAGCCTGCCAGTCCTATGCAGCCAGCCATACAGCTTGCTTTGGCTGATGCCAACAAAGAGTGGGACGGATAGCAAACAGCATGATCAATGCTTTTCATACCCATACCCTGCGTATGTTCAGTCCAGCGAAGGGTCTTGTCCCATACCGCACTGCACTGCCAACACGGTACTGCCTTGCATCACCTCATGTGCTGCAGATGACATTATGGCGGCCATGACCAAGGCACGCGTACCGGCGGGGCCGATCCTCAGCCCCGCAGACATCCTGCAGGAAAGGCAGTACCAGGAGCGCCACATGTTCGAGTCCGCCGCCCCGCCGCCGCCGGCGCGGTCTTCGCTGCAAGACACATCAGGACAGCAGCAGCCCAAGCCCATCACCATGCCCGCGTTGCTGCCTGTCCTCAGCAAGTGAGTGGGTGCAGTGCTTTATACGTGTACCGGTAATACCTACTATGTAGGATGAAGCATAGCGGACTAGCGGACTAACGGACTAGCGGGTGGGCAATTGTTATGCGGCCAGGATGTGAGCAATCAGCAACGCACGCAAACGTTGCAAGTATGGTCGGTGTGGCCGTGTCTGAAGGGGCAGTTGATCGATTGATTGGTTGATTTGACATCCAGCGGCGTTGCGGGCGATCAGGAGATGGGGTGGTGGTGGAGTGCACACTGTGCGTCGTGGGTGATGCGTCGTGCCCGGTCATGGAAGCAGGCTGTGGTGAACGCAGCAGTGATGAAGTCAGGGTATCGCAGACGGCGTCACAGCAGCGGCGTGGCGTGCAGTGGAGTACGTGTTCGGATTATGGCCAGCAAGTGATACCGTATATTGATATGGTTTGTTTCTTTTCTGAGCAAGATGCGCATCCGGCAGCAGCAGCAAGTCAAGCAAATTGGCGTTGCCAGTTCCTTGTAATACCGGTGTGCTGGAGTGGCCCCGCTCGCAGCTCTACCTGCCACTGCCGTGCAATGCACCTGCAACAGGCTCACAGGCAACACGGGGTCTTGACCATGCATGCATGTTGTGCGGTCTCGGCTTGATAGGCCTTTGGGTGTCAACCGTACTGCGCCCGTACTGCACTTGCACTGCATTCTGATGCAGGACGCCGGGGGCAACACGGTGGGCCGGCCCCGATCTGGGTCACCACACGGAGGAGGTGCTGATGGGTGAGCTGGGCCTCAGTGCGACCCAGATCGAGCACCTGCGCACGATTGGCGCCATATGAGCAGCAGTAGCGGAAGCAACAGCAGCGGTAACATTCGATGCCGTCCCATCCTTGGACACATCCATGCACACACATATTCACATACGAATCTACGGTATACACCGTACGCATAAATGCACACACCGTATGGCCATGGCCCCACAGGAGTCTCACCCAAACATATGCGCATTCACAAGCACAATGCGGGCATATGTGTAGGGTGTGCAGACGACTAGACGCCAACCCGACCGGCTTCCTGACGACTTGCCCAGCTTTCACCGATTTGGGCTTGTGCATGCTTGTTGGCTGCATCGCCTCCTCCGGTTTCTGGCTAGCATCAGTGGGGTATTGGCAGGATGCCAACCTAGCTAGCTATTTCGGGTCCAAATCAGGTGGTGTTTTCCTCATGTCCCCCTGTGCTTGCGTGCTCAAGCGTTGGCTAGCTCAAGTTGCTTGCTCAGGTGCTGGCTTGCTCAAGCATTAGGTCAGGCTCGCTGTTGGCTCTCAGTGGGTACAGTGCATGTGTACCAATGGTATAGTTTTATGCGCATGGCAGCCTGCGGGTTGCGCTTGACATCACATGTGGTGTACAGCCCGTGTACTGGATCACCGCCCGTACCTCCTGTACCGTATGCGGTCATGCGGGTGTGACTAGTGTGACGCTGATTTGCAACCCCAGGCAGATTGATGCCATGTGCCATGTGCAGCGGATGGCGCTGCCTGCTGGTCCCGCGGGCGTACCACTGCAGTGCAGTGAAGAAGTGCAGTAATGCACTACCGGCACACAGTACGTGTATGCCAGCTGCATACGGCATGCACCCTGACAGGGAGCTACACACACCTGCTGCCCTGCTGCCTTTGCTGACTCAGCGACTCAGCTTGCATGACTACAGTATATGACAGTGTCCGTGAAGGTGCGGTGCACAAGCGTTTGAAGCGTTGGCGGAGTGATGTGCTGCAGGCTAACGCGCTTTGCCTCTTCCCGCTTGATAGAAGGATGCGCTGACCGACCGGCTGCTGCCTCAGCGGCTGCGCGCGCACTCTCATGGGATGTCATCATGGCATCATTGCGAAGGGTGGGCATGCGTTGATCAGCGGCGCAGCGCACGCAAAGGCCGGGGCGGGAGAGGCTCAGGCTGTGTACCAGGCTCAGGCTGTGTACATGGCTGATAGGAGAGGCTCAGACTCAGGCTGTATACCATTGCTGATGCGAGAGGCTCAGGCTCACGCTGTATTGCAAGTGTATGCTGTAAAGAGTGAACGAGTACGGCTAGTTGCTGATCACTCTTCCGCCAAGTTCGGTGTGCATGTCAGGCAGCAGCATACAGTGAGCATTTACATACCCAAACGTACAACACTCTGCAACCTCGTATTCAGGTCCCGCATACACGTTGCATGCATGGACAGAGCGGACAGACCAACCAGCAAAAGCTGCTGAATGTACACATGGGCAGCAGCAGCGATGCAATCGGTGTGGCCGGCAGCCCTCATCACCAGCTGCAGCGCTGCGCCGCTGCCGCACCACGGCACGGGCGTCTATGCTGACACAGCATTGATGCATGCGCGGTGCGATGTATGCTCAACTATCTACCAGCATTCGAACCAATCCATAATGCCCTGCAGGGATGGCCTTCAAGGCCACCGGATGTAGCGTCAAGCTATCATTTCATCCCCATCTGGGGGGCCATTGGCCGTTTGGCCGACACGCTCCTGATGTAACATAACATAACATCATTTAATCGTGTTGTGGTTGGCTTTGACGGCGAATCAACATACGGCACGTACCAGCAGCACGGACGCACGATGCCAGTTCGGCCAATCCGCCAGGCATCCTGCACGTGCATTGCCTCAGGTATGCGCAACTGCTGGCCAAGCCAGCAGGCTGGCAGGCAAGCGGGAGCGCTAGGCAGCCGCCTGGCTGCTGGGCATGCTGGCGCTGCTGCCATCTGCGTAGAACATGGCGGGCCCAATGAACTCTAGCGCATCGTCGCCCAGCAGCTCATGCAGTGCCTGGACGACCACCTCCTGGCAGCGCTGCCCGTCGTCCTCCGTCGCGCCTTCCCCGTCGGAAGGCTCGATGTCCATACCATACCCCATCATGAATGCCTCGAGGATCATCAGCATGAACTCCTTGGGGTCTCCCTTGTCTTCCGGTATCTTGCGCCGGTGCCGCCGCTTCTGTAACTCCTCAGTGAGTTCTGCAGAGGCGCACCAGTCGCCGCACGCGATGCGAACCATGGCCGTCTGCACCCTGCGGACACGCTTGTTCTCAGCAGCCTCTGCCTTGGCAGCTGCCAGCTCAGCACGCAGGCGGCTGTTTTCTGCCAGCAGGTCATCACTGTTTGACGTTGCTTCCAGGGTGCGTTGCGGCTTGCCCTCTGGCTTCGATGACACAGCGGCCTCCTTGACGTTGCGTGCTGGCTGCTGGTCCTGAGCGCACAGCTGATCAGCCACTGTCACCTTGCCGTTGCCATCCACGAGAATTGTGAAGGTGATGTGGACCTGCGCCCGTGTCTTGATTCCAGCGGAAGAGGCAGCAGGCACAGGTACGTATGACCCCCTGGCGTACACAGTGGATGACGACCTGACAGTAGACCTGCGCTGCCCTGGACGTGCTGCTCCAGGCCTCTTGCTGCTGAGGGACATGCTTGCCAAGGCTTTGAACTGAAGCACAACAAAGCACACGCTGCTCGGTGTCTGGTGCAGTGTGTGCGATCGTCCAATACGCAGCTGCAGTTGTTGGGGGATCTATCCGGGGCTTTGTACACAACTTGCGCATCAGCAGTGTGCGGTATATGTGCTTTGACGAGTGCTGAGGTGTGGAGCTTAGGCTGCCAGCAGTCCAGCACTCCCGAATGGCCCAATCTGAGAATTGCCAATGTCCAATGCGGCCTGTCCAGTACTGCAACTGACAGCCAACGGGCTCGTTCCATTAAATGAACGGACGACCTATTTGTGAGGGTCGTGCTCCTGTGCTGGTGATTGGTCCTTGCACAGCCCCAGCAGCCACCCGCAAGAATGCGTGTGCCTGTGCATGGCGCCAGCATGCGCGAGGCTGTGCATGGCGCCAGCCACCCACAATGGCCATTTTCGTCCCAGCTACACAGGCATGACGCAGGAACAAGCACGCTGCACGCTTGGATGCCAACACGAGTGCCGATGCAGGCGTAAGCGATTGAAGCGTTCATCACAGTGTGTCTGCTGCCGACCAGCAAGCCTTGCTGCTTCCCCTCAAGAGATCATGCGCTGACCAACCGGCTGCTGCCGGGATGATGAGAAGCCAGCAGTTGGTTGTGCACACGCTTGCAGGACGGCGTGCACAGGGTGGCGCGTAGCGCAGCGCACGCAAAGGCACGGATGGGAGAGGGTCAGGCTATACAACAGTGCACAACAGTGTACACACAGCTAACTGCGCTGCTGGTCAAATTTCTGGCAAGTCCGGTGTGCATGTCAGGCAGCAACATGCAGTCAGCATTATTCACCCGAACGTACAACAGTTTGCATTCAGGTCCCGCATACACGTTGCATGCATGGACGGAGCGGACAGACCAACCAGCAAGAGTTGCTGAATATACAGATAGGCAGCAAAAGCCACGCAATAGGTTCTAAACATAGTAATATACGCATGGACAGCAGAAGCGGTGTATTGGTGATGCCGGCAGCCCCTCCCACCAGCTGCAGCGCTGCGCCGCTGCCGCACCATGGCACGGGCGGCTGCGCTGCAGCAGCATCCATGAGTGCGTGGTGGGAGTGCTGACCTATCTATCCGCATCCGTAGCAATGCGTATCATGCCCTGCATTAATGGCCTGCGAGGCCCCCGGGTGTAGCGCCAAGCAATCATCCAATTATGTTTGTGGTTGGCTGTGGCGGCAAATCAACATATTTTGCGCACAAGCAGCATTGACGCACGAAGCCAGTCCAGGTCAGTAGGTACGCCAGCCATCCTGCACGCTGCCTGCACGTGCATGTGCCTCAGGTGTGCGCAACTGCTGTAGTGCTGGCTTGGCCAGCAGCCTGGCAGGCAGGCAGGCAGCAGCGCTAGGCAGGCGCCCGGCTGCCGGGCATGCTGGTGCTGCTGTCATCAGCGTAGAAAAATGCCGACCCCGTCATCCCCTATTGCGCCGTCTCCCAGCAGCTCAAGCAGGGCCTTGACCATCGCGTCCTTGAAGCGTTGCCTGTCGTCTTGCTTCCGTGATGCCTTCTCCGCCGAACGTCTCGTTGCTGACACCGTGCCCCCTGAGAAATGCCTGTAGGATCACAAGCATATGGTTTATGGAGTCTGCGTCGACCGGCGTCTTGATATCGGGGTACTCGAGGTCTGCAGCATCTTTCCTGAAGTGATGCCGCCGCTTCCGCAACTCTTCCGTGAGTTTTGCAGGGGGGCACCAGTCGCCGAACGCAACACCAATCATGGCCACCTGTAGCCTGCGGACACGCTCGTTCTTAGCAACCTCGGCCTTTGCACCGGCCAGCAGGCTGCTGTTTTCTGCCTGCAGCTTATCAGCCTTTGAGGCCGCGTCCAGGGTGCGTTGTGGCTTGCCCTCCGACGATGAGGGTGGCTCGTGCTGAACGCATCGCACATCCGACACTGTTACCTTGCTGTCGCCATCTACGGTGGCTGACAGGGTGATATGGACCTGCACCAGAGTCTTATTCCAGCGCGGGGGCGCCGCTCAGCTGGCAGCAAGCGTACCGGCAAGGCAGCAACCGCAGTGAAACGGGCAGCAGGCACAGGTCCGTATGACCCGCTGGTGGACAAGGTGGTGAATGATGGCATGACGGTCGACCTGCGCTGCCCTGGGCGTGCTGCTCCAGCAGGCATCTTGCTGCTGAGGAACATGCTTGCCAAGGCTTTGAGCTGAATCACAACAAAACACGCTGCTCAGTGTCTGGTGCAGTTTGTGCGGTCGTCCAATACGCAGCTGAGGTTGTTGGCGGATCTATCTGGGACTACATACACAGCTGCGCATCAGCAGTGTGTGGTATATGTGCTTTGCCAATCGTTGCTGAGATGCAGAGCTCAGGCTGCCAGCAGTCCAGCACTTCTCAACGCGCCCTGTGTGAGCATTGCCATTCGTTCAATCATGCTGCTGCTCTGCCAGCCATAGCCAACCATAGCCGGCCATGCAGTTGCTTGTTCCAGTCATTGCCTCTGCCAAACGGATCAGTTTTAGTGTGACGGTCGCGCTATTGCGCTGTTTATTGGTCCCTGCACAGCCCCAGCAGCCACCGGGTTTGCGTGCGGAACGCCCCCCACGCCCATACACATTATGAGTCACCCACGATGTCCATTGTCATTCCAGCTACACAGGCATGCTGCAGGAACGTGCATGCTGACTCCGCTGCCTTTGCACGCATGGCTGTTTATAAGAGCGCCCACGCATGCGCAAATGATTGAAGAGTTCTCGGAGCGATGTGCTGCAGGTAGGCCAATGGAATTCTTCCCCCTTGGGGGATCATGCGCTGACCGACTGATAACTGCCTGGCTGATGAGCCATCAGCGGCTGGTTGTGCACACTCTCGCAGGGCGGTGTGCACAGGGTGGCGCGCGGCGCACGGATGGGAGAGGCTCAGGCTGTACAACAGTGTACGTACCGCCAACTGCGCTGCTGGTCACATTTCCAGCAAGTCCGGTGCGCATGACAGGCAGCAGCACACAGTCGGTATTTACGTAAGCGGACGTACAACACTCGGCGTTCAGGTCGCGCATACGCGTTGCATGTATGGACAGAACAGGCAGACCAACCAGCAAGAGTTGCTGAATGTAATAATATACACGTGAGCGGCAGAAGCGATGCAAGTGGTGAGGATGGCAGCCCTCATCACCGGCTGCAGCGCTGCCGCACCACGGCACAGGCACTGCAGCAGCATCCATGCAATGGTGGAAGGCTCACCTATGCTCACCTAAAATGCCCTACAGTAAAAACCTGCGAGGGCACCAGACCTAGAACAAATCATCCAATCATGTCGTAGTTGGCTGTGACGGCGGATCAACATAAGGCATGCCCCAGCGGCAGTGACGCACAAAGTCATTCCAGTAGGCCCACCAGGCAAACTGTACGTGCATGTGACTCTGGTATGCGCAACTTCTGTAGTGCTGGCTTGCCCAGCAGGCAGACAGGCATGCAGAAACGCTAGGCAGGCGCCCGGCTGCCGGGCCTGCTGGCGCTGCTGTCATCAGCGTAGCCAGATGCCGTCCTTGTTAGCCTTTAGCGCATCGTCCCCAAACAGCTCCTGCAGCGCCTCGAGCAGCGCTTCAATGAAGCGCTGCCTGTCATCTTCTGATCCGCCGATCGTCTGGTTGAAAAAACCGAGCTCCCAGTAAAACGCCTGGATAATTTGTTGCAGGTACTGTGCAGCGCTTTCCTTATGTAGTGTCTTGGACCGCTGCTGGTGCTTCCGCAACTCCTCAGCGAATTTTGCAGGGGGGGACCAGCCGCTGGACGCAACGATCTTGCTTGCCGCCTGCAGCCTGCAGACACGCTCCTTCTCGGCAGCCTCGGCCCTGGCTGCTGCCAGCTCAGCACGCAGGCGGCTGATTTCTGCCTGTAGCTCATCAGCGCTTGGGGCTGCATCCAGGGTGTGTTGCGGCTTGCCCTCTAGCTCTGACGATGCAGCGGCCTCCTTGACGTTGCGTGATGGCTGCTCGTCCTGAACGCACCGCTGATCCGACAGCGTCACCTTGCCGTTGCCATCCACGATGATTGTGAGGGTGATGTGGACCTGCGCCTGTGTCTTGATTCCAGCGCGGGGACGCCGTTGAGCCGACAGCAAGCGCACTGACGAGGCAGCAGCCGCAGCGTAAGGCGCGGGTACGTATGCCCCGCTGGTGTACACAGTGGATGATGGCAAGGCAGGAGAGCTGCGCTGCCCTGGGCGTGCTGGCCCAGCAGGCCTCTTGCTGCAGAGCAACATGCTTGCCAAGGCTTTGAGCTGCTCAGTGTCTGCTGCGAGGAGTGTGCGATCCTCCAATACGCAGCTGAAGTGATTGGGGGCTCTATCTAGGGCTTTGTACACAGGTTGCACATTCAGCAGTGTGGAGCATATGTGCTTTGACAACTGCTGAGATGCAGAGCTCAGGCTGCCAGCAGTCCCGTACTTCTCAACGCGCCCCATCTGACAACGTTCATTGCCAACGTTCATTGGACCCACCATTCACTCGATCCGCCTGCTGCTCTGCTAGCACTGTGATTGATAGCCAGCCATAGCCAGCCATGCTCGTTTCAAGAATTTCGTCTCCCAAACGGAGGAGTGAGAGTTGTGCTCTTGCGGTGTTGCCTTGCACAGTCTCCCACCCGCCACCGCGTGCATAATGCCCCCCCCCCTCCTCCCCTCCGTGCATGGCGCCAGCCACCCACAATGGCCACTTTCATTCCAGACACACAGGCACAATACCAGCACGTTGACTCCGCTGTCTCCACACGCTTGGCTGCTGATACGAACGCCCATTCAGGTGTAAGCCTTTGAAGCGTTCATCACGGCGCATCTGCTGCAGACCGTTGAGGCTTGCTTCTCCCCCCTCGGGGGATCATGCGCTGACCATATGAAGCCACCGATCCATGCCGCTGCCTGGCTGATGAGCCAACAGCGGTTGGTTGTGTACACTCTCGCACGACGGCGTGCGCAGGGTGGCACGCGACGCAGCCATGCAAAGGCTCGGGTGGGAGAGGCTCAGGCTGTACAATAGTGTACGTAAATCCGACTGCGCTGCTGATCACACTTCCAGCAAGTGTGATATGCATGGCAGGCGGCAGCATGCTGTCGGCATTTACATACCGGTACCCAAACGTACAACGGGTTTACACTCAGGTCCCGCAGACACGTTGCATGCATGGACAGATCAGACAGATCAACCAGCAAAGGATGTGTAACATATACACATGGGCAGGGAAGTGATGCAATCGGTGAGGCCGGCAGCCCTCACCATCACAGCTGCAGTGCTGCGCCGTTGCCGCACCACGGCATGGGCGGCTGCACTGACGCAGCCTCAATGCGTGGCGGAATGTATGCTCAACTATCTACCAGCATCCAGACCAATCCATAATGCGCTGCAGTAATGGCCTTCAAGGCCACCGGATGTAGCGCCAAGCTATTATTTAATCGTGTGTGGTTGGCTCTGACAGCGAATCAACATACGGCACGTACCAGCAGCACGGAAGCACAAAGCCAGGTCGGCCAATCCGCCAGGCATCCTGCACATGCATGTGCCTCGGGTATGCGCAACTGCTGGCTTGGCCAGCAGGCCAGCAGGCAGACACGCAGGAGCGCTGGGCAGGCGTCTAGCTGCCGGGCATGCCGGTGCTGCTGTCATCAGCGTAGAAAATGGCGCCCCCGTCCCACTCGAGCGCATCGTCTCCCAGCAGCCCCTGCAGGGCCTGGATGACCACCTCCTGGCAGCGCTGCCTGTCGTCGTCTGTGAGGCCTGCTCCGCCAAAAGTCTCGATGCCGATACCCAAACCCCTGAGAAGTAACTTCAGGATCATCAGCATGTACCCCCGGGGGTCTGCGTTACGTGCTGTCTTGGACTGGCGCCGTTTCTCCAACTCCTCAATGAGGTTTGCAGGGGGGCGCCAGTCACCGCACGCAACATCAATAATGGCCGCCTGTACCCTGCGGACACGCTTGTCCTCAGCAGCCTCAGCCTTGGCTGCTGCAAGCTCAGCACGCAGGCTGTATATCTCCGCCAGCAGCTCATCAACATTCGGGGTGTCCAGGGTGCGTCGCGGCTTGCCCTCCGGCGACATAACGGCCTGCTTGACATTGCGTGATGGCTGCTCGTCCTGGAAGCACCGCTGATGGGCCATCGCCACCTTACTGTTGTCTCCCACAGTTCTGAAAGGGTGATGTGGACCTCCGCTAAAGTCTTGACGGCGTGGGGACGCCGCTCAGCTGAAATCAAGCGCACCGACGATGCAGCAGCCGCAGCGGAAAGGGTACGTATGACCCGCTGGCATACACAGTGGAGATCTGCCCTGCCCTGCACAGGCTGGTCCAGCAGGCCTCTTGCTGCTGAGCAACTTGCTTGCCAGGCTTTGAACTCAAGCACAACACACACACGCTGGCATACCCGCGGGGACGAGTGTGTGGTTGCCAGCACGCAGTTGCGGTGTTGGAGGTGCTGGGATTTGAGTACAACTTGTGCAGCAGTACTTGTTTGGCACTGACACACATTGGCAGTCCAGCCCTCCTCAAAGCGCCATCTGAGCGTCTCATTGGTCCCATGGGCCCACCAACGGGTTTCCCTGTACTGTCTACCCTGACTGATCCGTAGCCCACACCATGCACTCGATTGTTCAAGCGTTGGTCGTTCCAAACAGACACGGTCCTGTGTGTGTGTAGGAGCACAGCCCCACCCGCCAGCGTGCATACGGAACGCCCCACGCCCATGCATGATGCCAGCCCCCCACGATGGCCATTTCCGCTACCACAGCTCCTTTCCGGTGAACATCTTGTTCTTACTGGCCGAGGTTCAGTCCTGTTAGTTTCTACCACACGCAGTGAAATCCAGACCAACACGGCTAGATAGTAGACGCTGTGCATGAGGGGCGACAAGCATGGGCGCACAGCTCCTCCACACGCATGATTCGTTGATTTTGCATCGCGTGGCCGATCAGGCCATTCATGGATGTGCGAGAGAACGACTATGGCGATGTGGGTTTGGGTTTGGGTTTGGGTGTGGGTTTGGGTGGGTATGGGTGTGGGGACGGGTTTGGAGGTTGGGGTGCACTGCCTGTCCTGGCCATTTCCGGACTCAGCCATGCTGCTTGGCGGCGGGCTTGCACACATACCCGCTGTTCGTGTCTGCGGTGCCGCCGTCGGAATGGCGCTGGTGCCGCAAAGCGGCCGCTGCTGAGCAAGCCTCCGCCGCGGTGACTCGACACTTAACATTGCTGCGCTTGCTGGTCACTGGCCAGCTTAACCATGCTGCTGCTGCTGTCCGTGTTAGATGCCCGCATGCGCGTGTGCTTTGATACGTGGCGATTGCCGTGCGGGTGCATGCGTGGTTGAAGTGGGGTATCGCTTTACCAGCATCACAGATGCCGGCACAGGTATGTGTTCATGAATGTTTGTCATGGGGCCGTGCAGCGTGCATATGTCTGAAGATCAACATGACACGGTGGTGAGCTGCCTGGGCTGTCCTGTTCGCTGCAGCCAAATTGATGACAGGTCTGATCACTCCGAACCGTGGCTGCAAAGGGCGCGGTCTGTCAGTTTGTGTTCAAGTATCCGCGCCGTGAAGCTGAGCCAGCCGAGCACTCAATGTTGAGGAAGGTTGCAGGGCACCCAGGTATGCGTGGCTTGAACAACGAGCAATGTCTGGTTCGTTCTATGGGTGGCGCTCAGACCGTACAACTTTCTGGTTACACCACGCACGCGCTTGGCAAGTCGACCCAATGGTGCTGCAGTACTGCGGTACATACGCCACGGTCGCGCCCACTCCAAAATGTGATTCTGTGAGCAGAGCTAGGGCAGCACGAAGCCTACGATACATTGTGCTGCCGATTGATGTAGCCACTACTGGGCTCAGCAGTGCACCGTGGAGGTGCACATGCAGCACCATTGTGCGCCATGCCACCGTCATGCACGTGTACGGCCAGGAGCGCTGCACTATGGATTGCAGCATGCAATGATGGCTATGCCACGCAGACAGCAGAGCCGTTTCACTGCAAATGCAAGTGTTTAGCTGGCCGCGTGACGACCACCCTACGCAGCAGCGCATTGTGCGCTATTATTCCAGCATAAGATGAAACCGGCATGGAAGCATTCCGCAATAGCTCCTAGCAGAGCTGTCACCCAGGTAGAGGTGAGCAGAGGATCTTGGTGCAGCCGTGGCTGCCTGTTGCCCGCCAGCCTGGCAGATTTTCAGGACACAATACAGCCCAACACATGCAATCACGTACGGTAGGTATATGTTGTCTGGCAGCGTGGCAGGTCCAGCAGCCATGCCACATACACCCGCAGTCATGAATGTTCCAATTAGAACGCCATGAATAGGCTTGTCGGGATCGCGCAAGCTAAGAGAGTGAGCACCAGGCGCCGGAAGTCGGTTGGGCATAGTGGGATTGAGGGAGAAGCGAGAGAGGGCACGGGGGATGGGGAGAGAGCGTGAGAGAGGGTGGGCAAGGGGGAGGGAGGTAGAGAGGGTGATAGACGTAAGGGGAGGGGGGGAGAGAGGGAGAGGGAGGGAGAGGGTGAGGGAGAGGGAGGGGTGCAAGGGAAGCAAGGCAAACTGCAATCAGATGGTCAGACAAGCCGCAATACGACTGGTAACTGAATTGGAAAGGAGTCTCAGGATGGGGCAGGAGTGCAATATGGATAGCTGAGCGAGGCAAGGACGAACGGCAGACGAAGCAGGCCAACCTCGATGTGATGGGGAGAAGCGCTATCCTTGATGGGGATCACGGTGCAGTACGATGGAGGCAAGACGTATCTGGGATTAATTAGGTAGAGCACGGGCAATGTGCATGGGCAGCGAGCACATCAAAACTGCATGCCACGCATACCAGCACACGCATGCGCCCGTCAGACGGACTCGACTGGCTCCTGCTCGATTTGCGCATTGGCCATGCATGCGCACGCAGTTGTTTATCATTGGGCATTATTGTGCACGCGTAAGGACTCGGTCACGCCTCCACGCTTTGCACACTGGCGCACTACTGCCATGATGGCTGCACACACCCACGTACAAATGCGCGTCAGCAGCCACACGCACGCACGCAGGGTGCAGAGTTGGCGCCACACGCACTCATTACACTCACGCGCAGCAGTCGCATGCGCGCGCGTCACAAAGCTGCTGTTGCAGAGGGTGCAGCTCCGCCTCACAGGCAATATCCAGGTGCGTGCGTCAAAAGGGGCGCCCATAGGGCTACACGGTGTGATTCAGGTGGGGTGATTCATCCGTGCAGTGTATCTTGGTGCATGCGCACTTGTGTGCACCTGCATGGACGAAATCACGATGGGCAAGAAGCCGCCACACCTACTACTCCTCCTGCATGCCTGGCAGGGTGATGAGCACCGCCGGCGGCGCCACAGACGATGGCTGCACCAGGGTCGACACGGTGGCCCCCGCTGGCAGCATGCACGCCACCAACTGTTCCTCCACCACCTCCACCACCTGGCCATCCTCAAGCACCCCCAAGCCCACCACCACCGGCAGCACCATCATCAGCTGAACTGCCTGCTCAAAGGTGGTGCTGGTAACCACCGTGCCCTCGAGCGGCAGTAGGGCTGCGCCAGCCGCTGCACCCAGCAGCTGCAGCTGTTGCTGTCCCTGCTGCCCCTGCTGTGTCGATGACGCACCACGGTTGACGGCGGCAGAGTCCGCATCCGACTGCAGCTCATCATCCGCCTCCTCCATCTCCATGTCGTCGTCGTTGTTGTCAATGCCGGCAGCAGCCGGCTGCTCGTCCGCAAATGCCAGCTGGCTGTGCTCCCGCTTGCAGCGCTTGACAGCCCTGCTGGCGTCGGAGGAGTAGCGCGGCGCAGCGCTCTCCGCTGCCGACGACGACGATGCGCTAGGCCGCTGCCTCTTCACACGCTGCTTAGGCGGCAGCGCGTACTGCACGCAGCTGCCGGCGCCCTCCTGCGCCTCCACTACCTCAACAGCGGGCCGGCTGATGGGCTGTGTGGGAATCATAGCCTGCGCGGCGGTGTCGGCAGCGGTGGCCTCAAACACCTGCTGCTGCACAAGCTGCGCGTCGTGGCGGTGCTGCTGCTGCTTGCTGTGCATAAGCAGCATGTTGTCCACTGTTGCGATGCATTCTGGCATCCCTGAGAACTGGAGCTTAAATAGGTTCCGCGGCGTCGGCAAGTGATGGGCGGTGACGACCGTGACCGCTGCGTCGCCCATCATGCCCTTGCTGCCCTCGCTGCCCTGGCTGTCATCGCGGTTGTCTAAGGCGCTGTGTGCCGGGTTGCCGTTGGGGTCCACAAGCGCAGACAGGAGCATGTTGCGGGGCGCAATCGCCTGCTGCGCCACACGAGTGGGCAGCAGGGCATCAGTCTCGGCGTTGTTCTGCATGGTTGGTTGCGGGCGCTGTAGATGTAGACCTTGTTTGGATGGCAAGCTGAAGCAAGATTGTAGACGGATAGATCTGGATGGGACAGCCTGCATTGCGTGCGCACATGGCACACATACAGGTGCGCATGGATAGCACATACAGCAGGAAGGAAGATGAAGGCAAGCAACAGTCAGCAGGCTGGCTTGGTCACTCGGAATCGCGGCAGACTGAGCTGGAAGGTGCGCATGTACATCTGAGCATGCACGTGGCAAACAAACCGGCACTCCGCAATCCCCACAGTCGATTGATTGCCGTTAGGGTAACCTATTCAATCGTTAAGCAGACTATGTGACATTGTGCGTGGCATGCGGCTACGTATGTACTTTGCCTGAGTGACACGCACGCATGCACACATTGGGATGCATGCATATGCAATAAACAAGCATGATTGCATGCATGCGTGAAGGCAGCAGTGCGTGTTGCGGCTCAGCTATCGCATGCATGAATGCACGTGCGAAGAGCACAGCACACGCGCACACACGCACTCTAAATGTGTGCATTGAGTGCGTGCGTGCGTGCAGTGCGTGCATGCACCCACCGAACCCGACCTCTACTATTAACTCCTGCAGCTAGCACGATCAACGACTTTGCTGCACATGACTGCGCTGGGCTAGCTGGGCTTCACAGCTACGGTTGACAGCTGACAGTCAACAACAGGTGCGTGGCGCTAGCTGTATGTACCAGCTGGGCGCAGTCGTCTGCCTGGCATGTACAAAAGTGGCTAAAACTTTCGACACTATTAACAAGCAACGTTTGCATAAGCGGCAATCGTGCGTGGAGCGTGTTCCCTGTTTCCTTCGTGCTACGCACGGTACGTTGATGAACATTTGTTGTTCAAGGCTTATCAAAGTTGGGTTGCTGGACCCTGCCTACGTGTGCTGAAATATATGGAGTATTGTTTGCTCGAGTTCAAACGCTGTTTATTATAGCCGTCTGAACAAACGGCTTACGTTTTGATAACCTGTCTGATACCAGTGACGCTTTGACCAGGATTGACTGTATGTGGATGTCGATGCTGTCAACGACCTGTCAGGTGCTGCAACAAACGGCTTTAGGGCAGGTGGTTCAACTGGCAAGTTACTGGCTTGCGTTTTCCTGCTCATGAACCCGCAGGGTCCGATGGAGTGCCAGCAATAATTACCGAGGATTATTGCTGGAACTCCAACGTACTGTCAGGGAGGTGCTGAGACTGATAGACACTAGTTCAGCAAAGGAATAATGTTTTTGCACCTTATTTGATCATAGTGCAGTGTTCTACAAGCAACTCACCACAAAGAGGTGGGACAACTGGTGGCACGAACGAACAAAGTCGACGCCAGCTGATGATGACCTCGCGCTCCCTCCTCGATTGCTCCTCACTCACTCTTGCTCTGACACGTACAGTCTCCTTGAACGTGTGAGGACTTGACAGCTCTCTCGCTGTGTGCTGTTTCTGTTTCAACAGGGTACAAGAGTAGTAGTCACGTAGGCTACGTAGGCACAGGTGACGCAAGAGTCTGACAGTAATAACAGCCTGGCTTGAAGCGTGCTATGTGCGTGCGTGTGAGTGGTTGTTGGAGAATACACAAACAAGCTGTGTTGTCAGCATTTCAGTGGGTTGGGTTGGTCAAACCTATGCCCTGCGAAATGCTCAGGAAGTCAACAACAGCAGGGGGGGTCCGCAAACCTGCCCAGCAGCGTTTCGACACTGCTGCATATTTTGACGGCCTGGGTCTCAGCAGGCTTTGCTTCTGCACCACGCCCAGGAAAGATGCACCAGCTAGCAGTTGAGGCACAACGCTGGGCAAGGGGTTTGCAGCAGGCCCCCCTGCTGCCGTTGTTGACTTTTTCGCAGTAGTCGCAGCATATTGCAAGGAGCACACAGACGTGCAGGGTTGGTTGTGTGCATGTGCTTCTCGAGGAGGGGAGAAACATATGCACACACACCTAACCTCAGCAAGGTGTGCCTTCCTGGCCCCGCAGCGTATGCTACAAAGCAAGAAAGGTTGCGCGTGAAAACCACCTCACTATCGTCAAGCAACCTGTGCTTGAGCCAGCAGTGAGGCAAGGTGCTGAAGCTCACAAGCAAGCATGCCTGCGCTCCGCCTGCAGCAGCACTCAGCGCCTCAGCGGCTTCCGCTATGTAGACTTTGGTTCGCAGCGCACCTTGGACAGCAGCCACGCACGTGGCGTGCGTGGCTGGTATCTATCCAAGGTGAGCTGCGGTCCAAAGTCTGCATTGCGGAAGCCGCTGAGTGCAGCTGCAGACGGAGCGCAGGCAGACTGCTGCGCTTCAGCTCGCCTGAAGGCCTAGAAGGCCTCCCCGCCGGCTCGGTTTTGCACGTGAACGACTTGCTCCGGTCGCTGCGAAAGCGAGCAGGCGGGCAGGCCTAGGAGGCCGCGTGTGCGACCTGTCCTTTAGCCAGCAGGGGAGCTAGCTGAGGCTTACTGAGCTGCATGCCCTTCTGCTGCTGTCTGCGAGCAATACTGGCTTCACTGGCATGCATATGCAGCTAACCGCAGTAGCACGCAGCAGCAGCAGGGCACAAACCTGCTGCCTGTATGAAGTATATCATCAAGTATGTGAGTGCATGGCTCAGTCACCTGACGACAGGGCAGCAGGCCGCCGAGCAAGTCCTCCATCCGCTATGAGTAGTGTGCTGCAACTGCTGCAGGAGCAGCAGCAGTGGCCTGTCCTGCATGCTGAGTAGTAAGCCGCAGCCTATCCTAACAGCAGGAGCGGGCCCAGCAGCACATCACAAGCTTTGCGTCCGCCGTCAGGCGGGGATGGCTAGGCTGGTGTGGGTAGTGTGGGACAAAGCAGTAAGAACGTGTTTAAAGTGTATGTGTGACCCAGGCAAGGACAGAGGTTGCTTGCAGGTTAATGAAACCGGCATATCGTGGTATGTTGGTTGTAGCGTGCTGTGCAACGTTTTCCGTCTCGCTGATTGCCGCCGATTGATTGGCACCGCGTCGTGTTGCTGATGCTGGCTGCGGCCAGATCGCGCACAACTTGACCCATGGTCCCATCCACATGCGTGCTCGCAACGTACTGATTGGCACATGAGACTGACAATCGCATCTCACCACCAGCCACTGATTATCTGGGTCACAGATCAGAGGTCTGATTGGACCAGGGTCAGCATGGCAAATTGATTATGCATGCATGGCGTGCATGCCATGCGCCCCCATGCACCCATGCTCAGGTCCAGCAGCCAAACCTAAACCCTGAACTCAAGCCCTTAGCTCTAAATCCCCAGCAACCGATCCAGCATCATGCATGAGGCGGACGCGTGCAGTCATGCATCCGTGACAGTGTCACACTGCACCACTTCATGCGAGATGGGCGTTGCTCGCCAAGCGGGCGATGTGTATGCGATGCGTTTGAGCTGCGCAAGGCTGGGCAAACGCCAAATACGCTGCATGCGTACGTACAGTGGCGGCCTCCTCGCAACCCCCCTTACTGACATGCGGGCACGTATGGGAGTGCAAGCTATGCAAGCTGCAACTGACAGTCGTGTGGGAGTACACGGAGCATGGGATTCGCTTGCAACTGCAGTGCGGTGGACTGGAGATCCGAATACCGTACATTTACTACCGGCAGTACATACTTGATCCAAGCATGGCTTCATCTGCATGCGGGGGGGGGGGGGGAGCTGGGGATGCTGCCGGTGCTCAGCCCAAACCCTAAACCCTGATCAACCCTAGACCCAAAACCCTGAACCCTGAGGCATGAGGCCGTAAGCCTGAGGCGAGACCGCCAGAGTGGCAGCGGCGTGTACACTCACAAAGTACTGTTGAGGCATTTGGTTTCATTTCAGGCCCAGGATGACGTCCTGCGAAACCGCTGCCGAACGAAGCTGAAGGCGGCGGCGGCACAGAGCAGGCAATCAGGCAGGCCTGGCTCTCCGAGACCGCCCGAAACCTGGCCGGCCAGGCCTGGTGGTGCCTTGCATATGCAAAAATGCCTAAGACCACTGCGCATAGTGATGGGTGCGTACGCTACGCTGCAGAGCGTTGGTGCGCAGGCGCATAGCCACGACGGTGGAGGCAGCCACGCACGCATGTGCGCATGTGCCCAGCCAGCAGATAGCGACAGCGCGCAGCAACATCAGTCCCTGCAGGCGAAACAGACCTTCCTGACAGTCGCCTGCAGCTGGAAGGAAGTGACAGTGTGGTCAGTCCTGTTCAATCCCATTTGTAAGGGAACGCCTTTGGTGCGTCGGCCACAACGACACATTTGAAGCGTGGTGAATTGCGTGTGCCAAATGTTGCCACGTTCATTCGCAGGCAGTGTAGGATGTTGACGCGCGTGAGGGTTCTACAGCAGGTGTGGTTCTGGTGAAGGGGAAAGGTGCTGCCATCACATCACTATTCCAATAGGCGTGTGGAGTAAGCTGTGACACTCAGACTGCTGTGTAACACTTTTCAGCCTTCATTCGTTAAGGCCACCATATTCAACCTCGTTTACATTGTGTTGAACAGTATTTGCGTGAAACCTCGTTTGGATTGCAGTGCCTCCTTGCTCTCACGTTGCGTAGGTGGCACACACATTGTTGGGCCCAGGGACTGTAGCCTTCACAGGGCAGGCACAGGGCAGGCGCTGCAGTTGCGCAAGGCATCACCCAGCAACGGTTGTTAGCCATGGTGTCGGAACCGGCATGGCTGTCGGCAACGCGTGCCAACATGCGCGGTCTGAAGCCGCCTGGGCACTATGACAAGGTCTTCAAGGATGAGTGCATGTTTTCTTTTGACTCCCCGGAATCGCCTGGAGGCCTCTACGTCAACCTGCGAACATACCAGGTGCGTCAAGCATTGTTGCGGAACCACGCGACTTCCTGATGCTTGATGGTGAGGGAGCATCCAGCGTGTGCCTTGCTGCAGTGCACATCCAACTGCCTCAGTGTGCTGGAGGTGCCCTTTGGAATAGGGGAAAACAACAGCGCCAGGCCGATCTGCTGCAACCGCAACGTGCGTGAGCACAAAACTGGACCTGGGAGCAGCCAGGCACTCGTTGCGCCATCGCAAAGCAACGCTGTGAATGGTAGCAACTGTTGTTTCATCGACTGAGTTTGGCTGCACGTGGTTGCCGCAGGGTTTCGGGGAGGACTTCGTCAAGTTAGATCATGAGAAGACTGGCAACGCGTTGTACCTGCACCAGAAATGGACGCGGGTGAGGGCCTGGCCAGCAGCCTTTTCTACCGTTTTGACTACAACTGATGCAGGTCTAGGCTGTTGCCTGGTCGCTTCTTGGCAGTACCCAACGACTGCCCCGGGAACCCACTCTCTGGGTTCCGCCGCAGGTGCCCGTGCCAAAGGACCCTGATGCGCCTGCAGTGCCTGAGAAGCTGGCCATCGGCACGCCTGGGGGATTCAACCTTAATGGGCCGAAGTTCACGATTGAGAAGCAGCATACACTTGTCATCCTCCCATACGACATGCGCGTTCCGCTGCCCTGCCCAGAGCTTCCAGAGTTTGTTATGCAGACAATTGATGCCATCATCGTAAGTTGGATGGGATGATCCGCATGATCATGCACTTAGGTGATTGCATCACTGAACACGGCGCAACGATGTTGGGGAGTCGCAACCACATTGCGAAACACTCTGCAGTGTTGTCTCGTCAGCATTGCCGTATTTCCTATGTCATTCAGTGGCACAGCCGGGGCCTTCTCTGGTGGGTTCTGTACCCGCCACCCCTCCTGCGCTACCGCTGCCATCTGTGCGCATCGCCAATGCATGCACGTTTGGCTGCGTGTGTCGGGAAGCGGTTCCCGTGGAGCCATGCAGTGTGACTTACATGCGCGTGTGTGGGTTTGTGCGGTGGATCTGGCCCCTGCCTGCGTTCAGGAGCACGCCAGCGCATCCGCGCAGGAGGCTGCAGCGGTGTGGGAGGAGGAGCGCAAAGTCAGCAAGTGAGTGCCATCATCGCGTGCGGGAACATCACTGCGTACGGGGTGTTACTGCCATCGTGGGACGCGATTTTGTCTGGCTGTGAGATTGATCAGCATTATGAGGTGCTCCGTCAGACTGCAATGCAGTGCAGGGATTGCGCAGTGCAGGGATGGCACAGTGCTCTTGTTTGCCAGGGTGCAACCGGCAGACAATGTGCAGCTCACCCTGCATCCCCGCATCAACCTGTGTTAAGGTTAACTCTCAAAAGGGCCTCAGCGCAGGGGCCTCCCTTCCTCATGTTGCTGGTACGTACGGAGTGCCCCGTGATCTGTACCGCACGCTACACACTGTGTACACACCGACTGTTACCCCACGCAGGTACGCAGAGGGCTTGCCTCAGCTGGACACTGGGCGCAAGATCAGCCCCAACCCCAAGGACTGGAAGTGTGATGAATCAGGCGTCACGGGCAACCTCTGGCTCAACCTCTCCACCGGGTTCATCGGCTCAGGGAGGCAGGTGGGTGGTGGTGTGACACCTGCATGCACCCGCATTCTGCCTGTGTGCTTGCAGGTGCATGCGGCTGGGTGAGTGGCCGGGGTTGGGGGTGGGTGGGCGAATAGCAGGCATGTTGGTGGTGGTGGTGGGGGGGGCCAAATGTATGAGCATGTGTGAGGCGGAGCAGCGATCAGCACGTTGGCCTGCGGCTTGCATTACATAATCTCCGCCATTATGCACGCATGCATCTGCGGTGCAAGGGACGGGTGATCAGTTCATTGAACGATTTTACCAGGCATTTGGTGCCATTGCGGGCCAAGCAGCGATAGGTGGCAGTTTATGCGCGTGTACCGCAAGTGCAATGCTCGAACCGCATGTGAGCGGATCAGACCGGAGGACCGCTGCATGCTCCCCTTGCCCGTTGCGCCTCCTTTTGCAGAACTGGGATGGCACTGGCGGCAACGGCTCAGCGCTGCGCCATTTTGAGCAGACCGGCAGGTATGTTACATACCCATATGCATGAGGGTCAGCAACAGTACGAAACAGGCAGTTGATGAAGCGGTGCCCTGCAGCTTCGTCAGTACCGTGCGGTACAGTACGCCATGGTACAGTACAGTACACTCCGGCGTGGTGGATATTGCCTAGTCATCCAATGCACATGCTGTAATGCATGCTGCCACACGGCATGCTGGTGTGTGAGTGTGTGACCGATGCGGCGTGCAAAGTATGCCCGATCAACGTCCGCAGGATGTGCGTCCTGCATGCAACTGCCAACATCCACATACCACCATATCGAGCTGCCAAATGGCCCTTGTACACCTGTATGGCGTGCGCCTGCTTGCGTGCCTGCCTGCCCGCCTGCCTGCTTGGCTTGTGTGCAGCAAGTACCCTCTGGTGGTCAAGCTTGGCACCATCACGCCTCACGGCGCGGACGTGTACAGCTACGCGCCTGACGAGGACGACATGGTCACCGACCCCTGGCTGCCGCAGCACCTGGCGCACTGGGGCATTGACATCATGAGGGTGCGTGGCTGCCTGCGGGGCTGGCTGGGCTGGCTGGCAGCAACACGCGCGGCGTGGGGTGTGGGGTTAGCGGTGCATGGCAGGGACCGCGGGCAGCACGCACGCTGCACACACAGAAATACACACACACACAATCTGCACACGCATGCAACGCCAGTGCATGCAGCAATATTGGTGCCTGCTGGCATCGCTTTCTCCACATCTCTAGGCAAGGTCGCGTTGTCAGGAACAATGCTGACAACGCGACCGTGCCTGCAGGTGTAGAGAAACCGATGCCAGCAGGCACCGATCATTGCTGCATGCACAGGCGTTGCATGCGTGTGCACCTGGCGCACAATGCCGCCAGCCTGTCTGGGTGCACGTGTTCAACCCACAACGCTTTGTCTGAGGCTGCAACCATGGCCTGAGCCTCGGCTGCGTTGTGTGCTGAGTAAGGCAGTGTCGCCACATCCATGCATCGTGTATCGTCTCACCTATTTATCTTCGTCCATTACCCTACTGTTTCGTGCAGATGGAGAAGACTGAAAAGACGATGGCAGAGATCCAGGTGAGGAGTTGTGGGATGGGCCACTCATTCACCAATCATCATATTGCAGTGATGCCGACGACGCACAATCATGCCATGGCATCCCTCCATAGCTGCATGCCCCCCAGCGATGACACTTTGGCCTCCAACAACACCCACCACGTGTCAGGCCTACATCATTGTTTAACTGCTACCTGTACTGCTACCTGTACTGATACCTGTACTGATACCCGTACTGCTACCTGTACTGATACCTACCTGTACTGCTACCTGTACTGCTGCTGCTTGTACATCAGGTGGAGTACAATGTGAAGTACGAGTTCAGCCGCATCACAGAGGCCGGCAGCAGCCTCACCCCCATCCACGGTCCCGGAGCCACCGGCCTCATCAACCTGGGCAACTCATGCTACATGAACAGCGTGATGCAGGTGTGGCGCTGCGCTAGGGGGTGCGCCAGGGTATGCTTGCCTGCCTGTGTGTGTTTGAACTGTTGCTGGTCGTTGGCGGCACAGGTGCAGGAGGATTGAAGGGTGCAGTTTTGGGCCCAGGTACCCAGGCAGGCAGCATGGGAGGTTTGAGCATGCAGTGTTGCGGGGCGGGAGGGTGCTGCTGTGTATACCTGAATGCATGCGCACAGATGTGCTCTGGTTGCAGCAGCAGCAGGTGTCACACCCTAGCTGCATGCATGCATGCCGGCAGTACGGCTCCTTCCCCGGAGATGGGGCGAGAGCAGGGACAATGGATTGTGCGGCGAAGTGGCTCAGCGAATGCATCCCTGGAGTCGCTGAGCCGCGTCGCCGCTCAATCGATTGTCCCCGCCCTCGCCCCACCTCCGGGGAAGGAGCTGTGCTGCCGGCTGTTTGTGGAGGTTAGATCGTGCAGTGTGTTGCGAGGCGAGATCATATCGTTGTGGAGTGCGCAGCATTGCTTTGACAGCAGCAACAGCAGCAGGTGTCCCGCACCATGCATGTGCGCAAAGCTAGCCCCCGCCTTTATGGGACATTACATCCCAGTTCAGTGACCCCCCGGGGGCGGGGGTTGATGCAGTCCTCCACCCCCTCGTCCTGCCAATACCGTAGTACCCCATTTTCATGGTGTCGAACTCACCACTATTCCTGGTACAACCCACACAGCCAGCACTATGCTTAATTGTTTGCTACGGTCGACTCGCTTCGGCAGTGCTTGAGTCTGACTCGCCTGCGCCTGGAAATTGTTATCCGGCCGCCATCTCCCCCCCCCCCCCAAAACTCATCAC